>JAJJWW010009085.1:0-154803 GCA_023531295.1 Papaver armeniacum | reverse complement strand
TTGGTTTGGCATTGTTGCCATGGTGCGAGATATGGCTTGGTTTGGCATTGTTGCCATGGTGCGCAGATGCGGCTTGGTTTGGCATTGTTGCCATGGTGCGCAAGATGCGGCTTGGTTTGGCATTGTTGCCATGGTGCGCAGATATCACGGCTTGGTTTGGCATTGTTGCCATGGTGCGCAGGTGCGGCTTGGTTTGGCATTGTTGCCATGGTGCGCAGATGCGGCTTGGTTTGGCATTGTTGCCATGGTGCGATATGTGGCTTGGTTTGGCATTGTTGCCATGGTGCGCGATATGCGGCTTGGTTTGGCATTGTTGCCATGGTGCGTGATATGCGCGGCTTGGTTTGGCATTGTTGCCATGGTGCTAAAGATGCGGCTTGGTTTGGCATTGTTGCCATGGTGCGCAAGATGCGGCTTGGTTTGGCATTGTTGCCATGGTGCGCGAAAGATGCGGCTTGGTTTTGGAATTAGGGTTCTGTTGAAAACCTAATCTGTATTTTGAAAAAATACCCCTATTAATTGTTTACACCGAGTTAAATTCTCTTAGTTAATGTGTTGCGGGTAACACTAGGTCATGGTTTTTTACGATTTTATCCTTTGTCTAAAAACCACCATCAACATTAAGTCCACTAGCTCGGAACAGGGGCTTTGTTGCGAGTAAGCATAAGATGGTGACAAACTATTAACATCAAACCGTAAAGAGAATTGAGGGAGGCTTGCTGACCTTCTATAAATAGGATTTGGAATCACTTGCCTCGGTAGTTTTGCACCTAATCGGGAGGTCGGGCACAATTGGTGGGCCCGAGCGCAGGCTTTGGGCGACGTTGGGAAGTTGGCGTGAGTTGGGAAACTGAGTGTGCTAGCTGGTGGGATCGGCGCAAAGTGTAGAAGCCGTGCGTGCTTGCAGGTCGGCGCAATTGGTGGGGCCGGTGCAGCTTGGAAACCGTGCTTGTAGGCGTGACTTGGGCGACATTGGGAAGTCGCACCCTTTGTGGGCCCGTTTCTTGCACGCGTGATTTTGGTAAAAGGGAAATCCTTCCCTATTTCAAAGTCTTCACGCCTATATATATATATATATATATATATATATATATATAAACCCCCTTTCTCCCCATCCTTCGCTTTATTCCTTCCTCTTTTCATACTAGCGACAAAGAGAAACCGGCTTCGGGTATATGTCTTCGAGTACTTTTTTTTTTTTTCTTTTCACGTAGGTGTAAACCTTAAGAGTAGGCGCTCCCACAATCCTTGCATATGATTTCTTGGCGTGCCTCTTGTAGAAAATATTGTATGTATGCGACCAAGGGAAATACTGCATATATTGTTTGAACCCGTAGGAAATATTGCATATATGAATTTTCGGTCCTGAAAGAAATATTTGAACCCTGAAGAAAATACTGCGTGTGTATTTTGAACCCATAGAGGATGCTCCGTATATAATTATGAACCCGAAGAAAGATACTGTAGACGCACTTGTACCGTATAGAATGCCGCGTATATAGTCTCGAACCCGAAGAAAGTAATCTGCGTGTATAGTCTTGAACCCGAATAAAATACTTGTGTATATAGTCTTGAACGCGAATAAAATACGTCCTCTTTCCACTTTCTTTTTTTTTTTTTTGTTGTTGGGTACGATTATGTGTCAGGGAGATAACTTCGTCTTTCTCCGTTTGTTTTGTGCAGATATCTTATTACCAAATTGTTGTGAAAGAATTCGATAAGATGTTACTCGAATCAAATTTCACTTCGCCGAAGGATGCTCATAATTCCAAACCGAACACGATGATGAATTCTTCACTAGAGCCCTTGCCCTCGCTCGGAAGAATCACCCCTGGTTTCGTGCCAATTTTGCTAACCGGTGGTGAGGATGAAAGGAAGATACGTTCGGTTTGCCCAGAGCACCATTCGGTTGTCTCCATAAAGGGTGTATTCTTCTTCCAACATTGACTTGAGGGATGTGTCAAAGCCCATTGCGTTCTTTTGATAGATGGGTTGAGTTCATGGTGAGCAAGGAGCATATAAATACCAACTTGACTCAAGCGCAGGTCATTGATGCTGTCAAGACTTGATAAATCTCCAGTTAGGAAGGATATCCCGGCTTGGTTGCTTTCATCTCCGGATGGTGTTCGGACACCCATACAATTATATGTAGATGGGGCGAGATAAATTTCTCCTTGGAGAGTGTGGCTCTCTTGTTGAATCTTCCGGTAATCGGGAATCTTAAAATCCAATTATCTGAAAGTGAGGTGAAGATGCGGGATGACCTGGCCGCTAAGTTGGGGATTTTGCTCGGAAAGACTCCATTGCGAAGTCGAAGGATTCTGCCGGAAAGAGGATGAAAGGTGTCCTTACGGTTGGTGGATATCTCAATGGTTTCCGGACGAGTTGGAGCACGAATGCAGTGCTGATCTTCATGTCGCCGCAATTTTGGCTCTCTGGTTGTCCAGAGACATTTTTGATGACGGATCTGGTAAGAAAGGGATAAGACCGGAGTTGTTAGCGATTGCTGTGAAGTTGGCAAAGGGTGAAGTTCTTCCCATTGGCAAGCTGTGCCTTGGTTCTCTGTATGTGCATCTGGATCACCTAGTTGCGAACATGCAAGTTTCGAATGGTTTCATGAAAGTGGATTCGTATGTGCACGTTGCTTTTCTGCAAGTCTGGCTATGGGAGCACTTTGAGAAGTATGCTCCGAAACCGCTGCCTTCGCTTCCCGTGAGTTGGGGTGGCTCCTGAATTCTTCGATGGGTGAACAAAGCGTCCAAGAGTTGGCGTGAGCTTGGTTAGTTTTCTTGATAAGTTGCATGAAATCAATTTTCATCCATGGGGGCTGGTCCATAAGTCGGTGACTCAAATTGACACTTTTGCTTCGCTCCGCTCATGTCTTTGTCTTGATGACGCTTTGAGCGTTGGTGAAAACCTGTTCATTCAAAGTCGCTTGCCCGGTTATATATATGCCGTCTTTCTTCGTGGGGTCTTTCCAGGATAGCTGCTTACAATATTGACCATGCTTTTTCGTCACATGGGTTTCGATCAAGGGTGCCTCTTGTTTACCGGCCGGTGATCCCTAAGGATTCATTGCGTGTCGCCCTTGACGCCAGATACCCTTCACCTGGTGTCCGTCTTTCCTTCTTTCAAATGGGAAGAGTAACTTCGACGACCTTCGGCTATAATGAGTTTTGGTGCGACGAGTTTACTATGATCCGAGATTTTGTGAATAACGTGGTGGAAAACGTTCGTTGCAAACCTTCCCGGCAGCTTCCGAAAAGAGTATCCAATGTTGAGAGATCCCAAGCGAAAGTTGCCTAACAATTGGGAAAGCCCCCAAGCCAAGGAACGGAGAACAAAGAATCGTCTTTGGCGGGTTCCGGACGGTTTCACAAGATCCTCCCACGACTCTTGTGTCTTTCGGTTCTTCCAATAACCGGTATGTGTCGCCTCTTTATTGGTTTGTCTCAAAACACGTGAATTTCTACCGAGAATATGTGTCTTGTTTCCTTCGTGGCTTTGGTAGTGTTAATGCTTTCGCTGCTCTTGCACGTTGCCGGGAGACGGCGATTTCTTCAAAGAACTCCAAGCAGCATTGAGCCTTCTCATAGCGATGATGAGTCGAGAGAGAAGAAGGTTCAACAAGTGAGAGTGATTCCTCCGGCTTAAGACTGTTGTTTGGGAAGTGGTTCGGTGAGTTCCATACTTCTTTTCTTTGTCCTTTTGTTTCCTCTTTTGGGAAATATCGACTCGAGTTCGCGGGAGGAATCCGGTTCGGAGGATGATTACTGGGGTAGAGCCGCATGAAAACTTGCCTTTGGTGACCACCGCCGGTGACTTGGAGATGAGCGTTAGCCAATTGCCGGCACGGGATGTGGCTCAAACGGCGGATGATTCTCTGATGGTTGTTGCTGTAGACATGGAGGAAAACCCTCTGCGAGTCGTGAGGCCAGTGCGGCGCCATTTTTGATCCTCCGTACTTGGTTCCTTATCCGGGTCATGTCTTGGTTGGCGGCTTCAGCGTGCTTTGGCTAAGCACGAGGCGTTGTACACCAGAATCTGGAGAAACACGGACATATGGCTACAACCAAGAAAGTCACTAGTCGATTTGCGCCTGGTTAAGCGTGTGGAAGAGGCTTTATCTTCCATCGAGGACATGCGTGAGGTGACCGGTCACACCATTTCGAAGACGTTATTGCGAATGGGAGCACCATCGCGACGTGTGCATAGAAAAGGAGTTCAACACTTCGTGGTTTGTCGAAGGCTTTGCAGAGATCCAAAGTTGAAAGATGCAAAGATCGAAACCTTTCCGTGAGGAGATTGCTCGGCAGAGGTAGAACTCGAAAAACTTTCCAAGATGTTGACTATGAAGAGAGCGGCTCTTGAAGATGCAAAGTTGACCTTCTCCAAGAAGAAACAGACCTCTGTTGGATGATTTTCCTTGAATGTTTCTCCGTTAAACTTTCATTTAGGTTCTTTTTTTTTTTTGAAGACATATTGGATGTCTAGTTCAAAACTTGACCTTTGATAGACAGTGGTAGCTTTTTAGGGTATTGGATTATTTAAGGATGAATGGTTTTGATAATATGACTCGATTATGTCTTGGGAAAGGAATATTGCTTTTATGAAAGTGTGTGCTAGCAATAGGCATAAGACTCGGTGAGTACGACGGTTTTACTAAGAACCTAAAAATAGATTGTATATCTTGCCCGATCTGAATTTACTCACTTCATAGGTTTTGCGAACACGCCCTCTCCATGTAAAAGGCGGTTCTTTCTTCGGTGGCTTTGCTTGTAGCATCGCCAAGCAAGTCCCCGATTGCTTGGTAGCGTCTTGACGAGTCCCTAGTTTTACGGTGTAGTTTTAACAACGATAACCGGGTTGTCACGAGTCGGGTGAGTCGCAAGTCCCCAATTGCTAGTAGCGTCTTGGCGAGTCCCAGTTTTACGGTGTATTTTTAACAACCGATATAACCGGGTTGTCTGATCTCGACCGAGTCGCAAGTCCCCAATTCTTTGGTAGCATCTTCAACGAGTCCCCGTTTTTGGTGTAGTTTTACAACTGGCGGTAACCGGTCTTCTGGCAGTTGATTCGGATCGAGTCGCCTTCCCTACCATCTTGACATCCGGGTCGAAGAACGAGATCGGCGATCGACATTGTAGCCGATAGATCGATCCTCCCGCCGTGGTCGCCAATTGTTTATGGGTAAAAATCGTTTCGCCGATTTCGGTAAATTCGGTAGGTGAGTGAGAAACTGGTTGAAACCCTAAACAAATGTCTTGCACGTGAGCACTTTATAGATTCGAGAGATCAATCCGTACAAGTCCGGCCTAAACCAAGAAATGGCCGTTCCGGACTTGCTTCGGTCACAAAGTGGAGGAGAAGGGTTGATTTGGGGAGGAAGCAAAGAAATGTGTTGAGACCAGAGTAGTTAAGGAGAGTAGTATCTCGATTTGTATCAGAAAGTAAAATCTTGGGAAGCTTGCAAGAGATGGAAGCTTTTGGGAGAGCTTGCAAAGTTGCCTTTCTGAGAGTGTGGTATTTTTCTCCTTTCCGAGACTTGTTTTTTGGTGGAAATAGGTAAGACCTATTTATACAAGTCGAGATTGAAACGTACCCGGCCTCATGAAGGAAGAGAGTAAAGGGTGAAATAATGGGAGGAGGTGGTAACCGCATGGTTTAATGGGCGAAAACGTTTTTCACCATTATTTCCTCTTTTATTTGACCGCTTTATTCCTTTTCACGCTTTTTAATGTGAGCGTAGTGTACGCCTCGCATGCTTTGTGACCACCAAACCAAAACCCTAAAGAAGCATCCCCGGTTTGTGTCGATGTCTCGAGTGTCGGTTGCATCTTGAGTGCAAGTGGCGCTGCTAGTGGCGCGTGTGGCATGTGCGGAATGCCTTGGTGGTAGGTTCCACGGTTTGCAAGTTAGGTTACCAGCGTGTGTGTTTGGCATGTGCCAATGGCATGTGCGGAATGCCTTGGTGGTAGGTTGCTCGGTTTGCAAGTTAGGTTACCAGCGTGTGTGTTTGGCATGAGCCAATGGCACGTGTGGCCATGTTGACCTAGTTGCAAGTCTTGCAAACCTAGGACGCTATATTTGGCGTGGGCCAAAGGCATAGCGGCTTGGAAATATGGCTTGCGGCACGTGTTGGCATGTGCCAATGGCACGTGCGGCCATGTTTACCTAGTTGCAAGTCTTGCAAACCTAGGGCGCTATGTTGGGCGTGGGCCAAAGGCATAGCGGCTTAGAAATATGGCTTGCGGCACGTGTTGGCATGTGCCAATGGCACGTACGGCCATGTTGACCTAGTTGCAAGTCTTGCAAGCCTAGGGCGCTATATTTGGCGTGGGCCAAAGGTATAGCGGCTTGGAAATTTGGCATTGTTGCCATGGTGCGCGAGGGTGCGGCTTGGTTTGGCATTGTTGCCGTGGTGCGCGAGGGTGCGGCTTGGTTTGCATTGTTGCTTAGTGGTGCGCAAGATGTGCGGCTTGGTTTGGCATTGTTGCCATGGTGCGAAGTATGCGGCTTGGTTTGGCATTGTTGCCATGGTGCGCATATGCGGCTTGGTTTGGCATTGTTGCCATGGTGCGCGAGGGTGCGGCTTGGTTTAGCATTGTTGCCATGGTGCGCGGTGCGGCTTGGTTTGGCATTGTTGCCATGGTGCGCGATATGCCTCTTGGTTTGGCATTGTTGCCATGGTCTTGCATATGCGGCTTGGTTTGGCATTGTTGCCATGGTGCACGATATCGCGGCTTGGTTTGGCATTGTTGCCATGGTGCGCAGATATGCGGCTTGATTTGGCATTGTTGCCATGGTGCGCGATATGCGGCTTAGGTTGGCATTGTTGCCATGGTGCGCGATATGCGGCTTGGTTTGGCATTGTTGCCATGGTGCGCGATATGCGGCTTGGTTTGGCATTGTTGCCATGGTGCGCATATGCGGCTTGGTTTGGCATTGTTGCCATGGTGCGCGAATGCGGCTTGGTTTGGCATTGTTGCCATGGTGCGAAGTATGCGGCTTGGTTTGGCATTGTTGCCATGGTACGCAGATATGCGGCTTGGTTTGGCATTGTTGCCATGGTGCGCGATATGCGGCTTGGTTTGGCATTGTTGCCATGGTGCGCGATATGCGGCTTGGTTTTGGCATTATTGCCATGGTGCGCAATATGCGGCTTGGTTTTGGAATTAGGGTTACTGCGTTGAAAACCCTAATCTGGTATTTTGAAAAAATACCCCTATTAATTGTTTACACCTGAGTTAAATGCTCTTAGTTAATGTGTTGCGGGTAACACTAGGTCATGGTTTTTTACGATTTTATCCTTTGTCTAAAACCACCATAAACACCTATGTAATTTGAATTTTCCTATGTAGCATGTTAACATTTGCACCGATTGCATACTAATCCGATCACTAAGTAACATATATGATATTGTTTATCTTTGTTTTTTTTTTTTATTGAAAATCTTGGTTGTTGACATAGTTTTTCATTGTTGACACTGTAAATTTGTACAATATCCAGATTATTGTATCAACATTGGTTGTTGATGCAAGTTTGTTGGATCAACTTTCATTGTTGATGCAAATAACCTGGATAATTTTCTGATTATTGATGTGGTTTTTATGTTGTAGTAAAGTGTGTTAGTAAAGTTCGTTCAACTCAGACTTGTAAAGATTTAGTTTCAGAAAACTCTAAAAACAAAGAAAATATATACACAAGTTTGTCACAAAAATCGAGAGATTACTGAGGCTCGGGATTCCACCATAAACCCATTCATGCGATTCAAATATTTATTCCGAACAATTATAGATCAAATAATACTGACTCTAATTCTTTGCCAAGGTTGATTCTTAAAAGATTGACTGTAAATCACTAGCATGACGCATCAAAATCACTTAGACCAAGCATACATCATCATACGACATCACAATCAATTAAGAAAAATCATAAAACGATTGATAATAGTGCAAGTAGTCATAAAAGAATTAAATATAATTACCACACGCATGAAATATGGCTTCCTCCGTCATCCCAGTGTTGGGGTTTAGCTCCTCATATCAAAAACACGCTCAAAATAATAACGCATGGCTGAATAGGTGTTTTATTGAAGAAAAATCGAGTTTGTAACGAGATATAATTGTTCTGAACTCAACTCATTACAAAGAACCCTAACAGAGCATTGCAAACTAATAATAATTGTTGGAAAATTGTTGCAAAGTCTGTTGAGTTTGAAAGTTTAGGTCACGGTTTTTATGATCGTTTGTCTTACTCGCAGGCTTTTGTTCTTCAGCTCCTTCTTCACCAGCAGCAGCAGGGTAGTTTCATGCACTTCCCGATCACCCCTCTGCTGCTTCTCCCAGTCCCCGAAACTCTTCCCAAAGTCTCGACTCCCTTCTCTTGTACTCGTATCATCCTATATATACTCAACATCACCGATTAAATCTCCCCTTTTCTTTCACCTCAAGCTACGGGAAAAATCTTTCTTTTTATTCTTCACGTGTTTCCCTGTATCACCGAGACTCAACAGAATCTTCCCTTTATTTTCTCACGCGTATTCTGAGTTAACTTGTCAACTCAAACTTCCCTGATTAATCAAAACTTCCCATACTTGATAAACCTGCACGTAACTTCCAAACCCGATATCTCCTCAGCTCTGTTTTGTCGAGAAATCTCCTTTTGTTTACAGATACAACTCCCTTACCAACCCGGGTTTGATGAAGCATGCTAATCACCGTGCGATCCCATGAAAATAGCCGAGTAAATCTTTCCCAAATGTCTTCCAAGTGAATACGCAAATAAAACTCTTTCCTCCCATGATTCACGTAAACCCAATGATGCAGCCCAGTTCGATCAATTCTAATAGACCTAACAACCCTGTTTAGTCCAAACAGGGCCTAAGCAAACGAAATCCGTGATTGAATCTCGCTAACCCACTTCCAAAATTCGATCAAACTTTTACGCATTTATGTGTCTATTTTGATAGACGCATTTATGTGTCTATTTTGATCTCAATTTTTGGCGCCGCCGACGCGGACTTGTATTTAGATTTGTTTTAGGTTTTTTTTCTTTTTATTATTTTTTGTTCTTTTTTACGCCTTTGGTATTTTTCGATTCTTTTCAGATTTGGAGCGAAGCTACAAGGAAACAAAAAGTGCTATAAAAGGAAAGTATCGCCAAAGAAGGAAAGAAAAGAGGAATCTGAAAGGAGTGAAGAAGAAGATTTTTGTATATAGTTATTTTATTTTATTTTTAGAAACTGTAAATAGGGTTGTATTTTTGTAATTTTTCTTTTATTTTTGAACTTTTTGGACTTTATTACTGGACTTGGACATTATTTTTAAAACCCTAAGGAAGGGTTAAGATTAAATATAAACTGTTTTGCGGGAAGGACGATAGATTACGATGCATCGTCTCGGCCCTCGGGTTCGTACACCGACATCGGAGTCGGTGGCCCGAGTCGACTTCAACGGTTCATCGCCCGTCATGCAGTACGGAGGTAAGACTCTATCCACCCACGAATCCTGTCGGTGGGTTTTAATTCGTGTGACAACTCACACCCCGCAATAGAATGTCGAATCGGTATTACAATAGCCAATACAACGAATATCCGATCGAGTTTCAAAATGGACGTTACTACTTTGACCATAATGTGAATAGTGGTTGGGAACATCAGCCTTTTCAAGGTTATGGCTCATACCATGATGAGCCCAATTACTATCCACACACGCACGGGTCATACGAGCAAAATTCCTATAATTCCTCTCTACTAGAGTCCGCACGTAAGTTAGCTTAGTCGACACAAAAGTTACTTGAGTCAACACGTAGTTCAGATGAGATGAATAACTTAGTTTTGGACGAAAGCAATGCAACGTGTGAACCTTCTTTCCTAGATCAAATCAGGAAGTCATGTGAATCGACTCAGAAAATGTTTGTTAGAGGCCCGGAAAAGAAATGCTCAAGATAGTTTTAATTTCCAATATAGTGTATCCAATAGTACCTTTGAAAATGAGGATAGTTATTTTCATAATCAAGATGACGAGGTTAGAATTGGTAACACTACTTTAGATGAGGTTCAACCATTTTCAAGTTATTATAACGATGATTATGATGAGGATAGTGTTGATGAAGAATCAAATATTTAGGCATAGTGATCGGAATTTTCTACTCCAATTGAGCTTTACAATGATAATATTATTTCTAGTTCAAATCCAAATAATTTTAATAATTATTCACCTATTCAAAAGGACGAGGATTTGACTAGAGATACCACCGTTTTAGACGAGGTAGTATTTCCTTATGATTACGAAGACGATTATGGTTTAGAGGAAAGTGTATATTTTGAGTCTAGCGATTTAGAAACAACAGACTTAGAAAAAGAAAATGAACTCGTAGAGATGAGTGAGGATGAACCCGACTTAGAAGAATCAATTGACCATTTTCAGGAATCATGACCTTGAAATTAGGGAAGTTGTGACTAGTCTTTCTAGAGACACTGAAAACTCTAAGTTTGGGGGTGATTATCATTCTCCATGTGCTTTAACTCTTAGAAAGGTCCCTCACTTGGGACTTGACATATGTGCCTCAACCATTTTAAAAGATTATCTTCATACACGTTTTCCTGAACCTAGTGATGTCCATAGGGAAGTTCAGTTGTTAGAAACCCATCCTCTGGTTGATGTGGTTTATCCAGGCTATAATACCTAGATTGATTTTGTTTTCCCACCAAATATTTTTCAACCAGTGGGAACGTATAAGTTTCAGATGTGTCAGTTATTAAGTTCTGAGACCAAACCTAAGTACTTTAGGAGAATAGAAATGACACATTTTCTTAAGATTGACCACTACTCTCAATGTGGTCAATTGTGTGAGTCAAACTTGATTGACTTTAAGGATCCGCAGTTATTTAGGTTATTATTATGTGCTTCTAAGTTTTTACTTGAGTATTTTCAGACTCTAATACCTAAATCGGATCTTAGCTACGAGGAAATCCAACCCATGAAAATATTTTATTTGGACCCAGTTATAGAACCTGAACATGAACCGCAGCTAGATGTAGTTGTCTTAAACAGGAAACTAGACAAGGGTGTGCTTCATTTGTTAATTTTCTTGGCATGTTGCAGATTCCTTTTACTTGTGATAGCTCTATTTGGTTTTGATGACCCACATAAATTTCGGCTATTACTTTATGATTCTATGAGGTGACTAATCCTTTCTTAGTCTGGATGAAGACTTTAAACTTAGCACTTCTTGGGAGGTAACCCAATATTCATGCGACACGGTAATATCTTTCCTTATCTCTTTTGCTTCAAATGGTAACAGTTTCTCCTTGTTCATCCTCTTAATTTTATCTTTAGAACATTGAGGACAATGTTAGATTTAAGTTTGGGGGTATTGGAAAAACATTTTAGTTGCATTGTTAAACTCCAGAGCCTAGAAATTTATGCTTATTAAGGATGGCACTAACCAATCTAAGTGGATGGAAGCATTTTGGTTGTAGGAGTTGAGGAATCAATCTGATTAGATGGAAACATCTAAAGAGTCTATTCATAAAAGCACAGAGCTCAGGTGTTAAAATTAAAAAAAAAACATGGTAGTTTCGCCATATCTCGTTGAATCCTTTTCACTTCTATTTTTATTTTGTTTTCCTTAAAATATGTTTGTCTGAGTGATTAGGTGGGGCTCACGATTCAAGTTGTTACCACTGCTAGGGTGAAATAGAGTGATTGAGATACAAAAAAAAAAAAAAAATTGAAAAAAAAAAAAGTTGAAAAAAAAAAATTGAGACTAGACCATCAGACCAACCGGAATAAATTCAATAAAGTCGACCACTGGAACCCTTGTTTATGCCAGCTGAGTTGACCTAGAGTTAGGATTATCGACCACTCGATCCCTTGTATATGCCAGTGTGTTGATATTAGTCAGACTAGTATCTCAGTCCATTAGGATAGGTTCATTTTGGCAGTGGCCTTCAGAAAGATATGAGAAACACCGTTCACCTTAGTCAACATCAAAACCATCTATGTTTCTCTATATCCATCTCATTTTCTATCCATGTGATTGGTCGACTCCGGTTATGATGTCCAGAAACTATCTGAGTAGAGCTCTGTGACTTATATATGAATTTTAGTATGCTTGATTGCAAACTCGTGTACATCAATTGGAATTTCGCATCAGGGTACTTCCTCCTGTAGTCAAGAAGTATGCCAACCAAGGAGATTCTTTAGTGCCTTCCAAGGTTCCGCGTAGATAGTTAGGGTCTGGAGTATAAAGGTTTTGTGGGTACACCTCTGGTAAACCCTCCCGAGACTATAACTCGGCCACTAGGCTACCTAGGGGTTTAAAGGCTTATTGCATACGCTAAATGCAATCGACGATGCCTGTGACAGTGAGTTAGGATTTTCTTTTCTAGATTTGATTTTCTCGAGGACGAGCAAATAATAAGTTTGGAGCTATTTGATAGACGCATTTATGTGTCTATTTTGATCTCAATTGTATATATTGTTAGTGCTCTATTTTGTATTTATTATGGCTTTTTGTGCTTTTGTAGGTGTTTTTGGAGAAATAATCTTTTGCGGCAAAATTGGCTCGAAAAGTGGTATTTGCGCTCGTGGGAGAAAATTGCTATTCGAACCCAAGATTTGGATAAGGGGCACCTCATTTGCTAAGGGGTAGCCCAACTGCTATTTACACCCAGGACACCCCAAGTGTTAAAGAAACCCTGGAGTTGGATAGGGGCACTCTATCTCCTAGCTTTTGAAAACCAGAATTTGGCGGGAAATATTGCTTTCACCTGCGTAAAAGTTTGATCGAATTTTGGAAGTGGGTTAGCGAGATTCAATCACGGATTTCGTTTGCTTAGGCCCTGTTTGGATTAAACAGGGTTTGTTAGGTCTATTAGAATCGATCGAACTGGGATGCATCATTGGGTTTACGTGAATCAGGGGAGGAAAGAGTTTTATTTGCGTATTTACTTGGAAGACATTTGGGAAACATTTACTCGGCTATTTTCATGGGATCGCACAGTGATTAGCATGCTTCATAAAACTCGGGTTGGTAAGGGAGTTGTATTTGTAAACAAAAGGAGCTTTCTCGACAAAACAGAGCTGAGGAGATATCGGGTTTGGAAGTTACGTGCAGGTTTATCAAGTATGGGAAGTTTTGATTAATCAGGGAAGTTTGAGTTTACAAGTTAACTCAGAATACGCGTGATAAAATAAAGGGAAGATTCTGTTGAGTCTCGGTGATACAGGGAAATACGTGAAGAATAAAAAGAAAGATTTTTCCTGTAGCTTGAGGTGAAAGAAAATGGGAGATTTAATCGGTGATGTTGAGTATATATAGGATGATACGAGTACCAGAGAAGGGAGTCGAGACTTTGGGAAGAGTTTCGGGTACTGGGAGAAGCAGCAGAGGGGTGATCGGGAAGTGCATGAAACTACCTGCGCGTCTTTGGAAGAAGGAGCCAAGAACAAAAGCCCACGCGAAGACAGGCAGTCGCGAAACCGTGACCTAAACTTTCGACTCCCTTCTCTGGTACTCGTATCATCCTATATATACTCAACAACACCGATTAAATCTCCCCTTTTCGTTCACCTCAAGCTACGGGAAAAATCTTTCTTTTTATTCTTCACGTGTTTCCCTGTATCACCGAGACTCAACAGAATCTCCCCTTTATTTTCTCACGCGTATTCTGAGTTAACTTGTAAACTCAAACTTCCCTGATTAATCAAAACTTCCCATACTTGATAAACCTGCACGTAACTTCCAAACCCGATATCTCCTCAGCTCTGTTTTGTCGAGAAAGCTCCTTTTATTTACAAATACAACTCCCTTACCAACCCGGGTTTGATGAAGCATGCTAATCACCGTGAGATCCCATGAAAATAGCCGAGTAAATCTTTCCCAAATGTCTTCCAAGTAAATACGCAAATAAAACTCTTTCCTCCCCTGATTCACGTAAACCCAATGATGCAAAATTGGTTCGATCGATTCTAATAGACCTAACAACCCTGTTTAGTCCAAACAGGGCCTAAGCAAACGAAATCCGTGATTGAATCTCGCTAACCCACTTCTAAAATTCGATTAAACTTTTACGCAGGTGAAAGCAATATTTCCCGCCAAATTCTGGTTTTCAAAAGCTAGGAGATGGAGTGCCCCTATCCAACTCTAGACTGCCTTTAACACTTGGGGTGTCCTGGGTGTAAATAGCAGTTGGGCTACCCCTTATCAAATGAGGTGCCCCTTATCCAAATCTTGGGTCCGAATAGCAATTTTCTCCCATGAGCGCAAATACCACTTTTCGAGCCAATTTTGCCGCAAAAGATTATTTGTCCAAAAACACCTACAAAAGCACAAAAAGCCATAATAAATACAAAATCGAGCACTAACAATATATACAATTGAGGTCAAAATAGACACATAAATGCGTCTATCAATTATGGTTGTTGACAGATGTTTTATTGGATCAACATCGGTTGTTGATGCAGGTTTATTGGATCAACTTTCAATGTTGATGCAAATAACCTGGATAATTTTCTGATTATGGTTATTGACAGATGTTCTATTGGATCAACATTGGTTGTTGATGCAGGTTTGTTGGATCAACTTTCATTGTTGATGTAAATAACCTGGATAATTTTTTGATTATGGTTGTTGACAGATGTTTTTATTGGATCAACATTGGTTGTTGACAGATTATGGTGTCAATATTGGTTTGTTGATCCCAATTTTTGAACACAACTTTGTTTTTTTTATGTTTTATTAGTTTTGTTGATATGTTGTGGTTGTTGCAGGCCAAAGATGGTTGTTGCAGAGTTCACATTTTGCAATTTGACCATCTTGCATGTTGTTTCGGAATCATCTACTCTCAGCGAGATGATTAGTGTACCAGTGTTCCGCAAGAAGTCTATTTCCAGGATGATCAACTTTTTGAGGAGAATGTTGTTCTGAAGTTTTGTGATGCTTCTCCTATTTTTCTGAACTGCTTTTTTATGACATACATTTTGTTTAGTTTATGTCACCTTGGATGTTAGTTCTTTTTATGCTTTCCTATTTTCTTGTTGGATATGTTATGTTTTTAATGACATACATTCTGTTTTATTTGTTATGAATGTTATTCTTGTGTTTTATGTAAGTTTGCAGGTTCCAGGTTTACTGGATTTTACAGGAAAAAGTACTATGTAAACAGTATCAACATATCATTGTTGATCCTATTCATGGGATCAACTTCCATTATTGATCCCCCATTACTGGATCAACTTCCATTGTTGATGCTTAATAAAAAGAAAAAAATTGCATGGTTTTATCTGTATATACAAGTTAACTCCATTTGCTGTACATACCTAAAATCTTTAATACTAGTACGACCGTTGCCACGGTGGGAGGGCCGACCGAAGAAGAATATGAAGATGGAGTTTGTCCACGACTACTTTCGTCCGTTTGAAAAGGTAATACTTTCACCTCGTTTGAAAAAGTGACATTTTCGCCTCGTTTCGAAAAAGTGATACTTTCTCCCGTTTGGAAAAAATCGATACTTTCACCCGTTTCGGAAAAGTGATACTTTCTCCCCGTTTCGGAAAAAGTGATTCTTTCGCCCCGTCTCGGAAAAAGTGATACTTTCTCCCCGTTTTGAAAAAGTGATACTTTCGCCCCATTCCAGAAAAAGTGATACTTTTTCTGAAATGAAGCGAAAGTATCACTTTCCCGAAACAAAACGAAAGTATCACTTTTCCCGAAACGGAGAGAAAGTATCACTTTTCCCGAAACGGAGAGAAAGTATCACTTTTCCCGAAACGGGATGTGATAGTATCATTTTTCCTGAAACGGGATGTGAAAGTATTATTTTTTTTTAAAACGGAAAATTAGTCGATCCATAAATCAAAATATGGTTGCATGATGTGTTATGCATCCATTGTGGTGGTTTTCATAATGGCCATGCATTCAATTTTCGAGAATTGTGCCTAAAATGATAGTTTCATTTTTCTTGAAACGGATGGAGTACATCGTTATTAGTTGCAATGGAAAATTAGTTGATGCATAAACCAATATTTTGCTACATAAAGTATTATGTATCCTTTGTGATGGTTTGCATAATGGATATACATTTAATTTTCTAAAATTGTGCCTAAAATGATATATATATCTCCGAATTTTTTTGTAAAAACTCCAAATTTGATATTGTTGTTTGTACTCGTTGCGTAGAGTTTTTTATAACCTTTCCAACGAGATAAAATTTGTAAAATTCCAAGGCGCGGATTTTTAGATATGTTATATTAAAGTTTGCTTTCCAATTATACCCCTGAAAAGATAGGATACACAAGGAGTTATAGTAATTGGACTAAAAGGGAGGGACATTTTTGGTTTTTCGCCCCTAACCATTTCCAATCTTTTTGTGGTAATTGATCACTTAGATTTTACAAAAAAGTGGCCATATAAAGGACCTCCCTCGCTTCGCTCGGTCGGCCCAATTAACATTCACTCACTTGATAAGAAACCAATCACTCATTCATCCATTATTGTTGACCCATTGCTTTTTGGGATCAACTTCCATTGTTGATCCCCCATTACTGGATCAACTTCCATTGTTGATACTAAATAGGAAAAAATTGCATGGTTTTATCTGTATATACAAGTTAACTCCATTAGATGTGCATACCTGCAATCTTTAATACCAACATTCATTCACTTGATAACAAACCATTCATTCAATGTTTTATAGATGGATAGAAATCGAGAAACCAAACTAATAGTAATATTAATTCATAAAAAACCACTACTAACACATCATCCAAATTGTTTAAAACATAAAATGACTTCTGACATTTCTTTACAAGAATTAAGATGTATTTGCAAACTAACTTCCAATGAGCAGACCTACATTTACTTACCAAGATATGTTAAACTACACTAAGATGTTTCTTTGTCAGAGCATGAATAGTATGTTGCACTAATATAATGTTTCAACAGAGTCTTGTAAATTGAGTATTTCTTCAAATGAGTCGGTAAGTTGTTGTGCTTTCTTCTTCTTTCAATCTGTTTCTGTTTTTCAACCAATATCTTCTTTTTCATCCTCTTCTTTTTGGTTGCTACATTTTCTTGAATCGGTTGTGAATCATCTTCTTATTTACTCTTCTCACTTAACCGTGGTGATCTTCTCATTTCTTTCACCTATTTCAAACAACAGAAATCTAGTGAGCAATCTTATTTATTTAATACACAACACAACAATAACAATTAGTAATATTGAATCAATTTCTGTTGTTAATCCCATTGATTGTATCACCTCCTGTTGTTGATTCCATTTTATGGGATCAACTCCTGTTGTTGACACCATGTATTTATGTTACAATCAATTCATCAATTCATATCTAAGGAAGTGTTGCTATCTACATGATTTGACTAACACCCACTCGGCTTGTAATTTGCGATTTTTGGAACTGCAACCACAGGACACTATATACAATTAAATCGTGTTAAATATTTTTTCCTCAACAATGGATTTAGTTGGATACAAATTCTGCAGATACGTTGTGTTCCAAATAAGTTTCACACAGTTTCAAGCATAGTGCTAGTTAGAAAAACCAAAACCAAAACTGAACTAGCATTAGATTTCTAGTTTCAAGCATTCAACAAGTAATAAGATCACATGTTATTGTCATAGTGAAAGAACCTATACAAAGAAGGGAATGGCATGTCCACCAACAAAAAAGGTAAAAAAGCTGCTTGTAAGTAATAAGATCACTTACAATACCATTTATTTTGCAGTCAACTTTGGTTGTTGAAACAATTTTATGGTAGCAACTCCTATTGTTGACCCCATCTATGGTCTACCATTACCATCAACAACAACTTTAATATTGTTGATCTGTAGAATCATTATCAATATTGAAGAAATACTTTACAATTAACATGCAACACAACAATAACATGTAATCTTTGAGTTTTATGGGATCAACTCCTATTGTTGACCCTATCCATGGTGTAACATTTAGCATCAACATCAACTGAAGAATACACATTCAGAGAACAACCAATGTTTGTGTATCAACAATGGAAAAATGGAATCAACAACCAATATTTGTGTATCAACAATAGAAATTGATCTTAGTGTAAGGAGTCAACAACAAATATTTGTGTATCAACAATAGAAATTGACCTTAGTTTAGGGAGTCAACAACCAATGTTTGTGTATCAACAATGGAAAAATGGAATCAACAACAAATATTTGTGTATCAACAATAGAAATTGACCTTAGTTTTAGGGAGTCAACAACCAATGTTTGTTTATCAACAATGGAAAAATGGAATCAACAACCAAATTTGACAAATATTTTTGAACTTTTGATTTTTTGGATCAACTTCAGTTGTTGACACCTAATATTTTTGAACTTTTGATTTCTGAAAAGCAACACGAATGATGTCAATAAAAATCTAATAACACAAAACTAATTATATCCCAAACCAAATCATAGTATCTAATAGCAGTAATCGACATCAAACCATACATGCAATTTTTTTTTTCTTCAGAAACTGAAAATCAAACTCGAAATTAAAACCATAAGAAATCAAAATCAAAACCCTAAAAAATCATCATCGAAACCATAATCTTCACCAATAACAGTAAGTAGTTGCAGGAATCGATGACAAATCATACATGCAACAATTTTTTTTTCTTCAGAAAATGAAATTTGATTACAAAATCGAAATCGTAAATCTGTAACAAATCAAAATCAATACCAAAATCATCATAGAATACAGTAGATATATGAGGGATTTTAGTGTTTTTACCTGTTTAAGCCTTCTTTTGTTCTTCAAACTCAGTAATACCTAATTTTCTATCATTCTTTTCACTGTTTTTTGATTTTTCTTCAAAGTAAAGATAATTCCAATGATTCGGTTATGATGATATACACAGATCGACGCTTTTGTTTCTGGTTTTGATCAATTTTCTTTTCAGTTTTTAGAAATCAAAATCCGCAGATGCAGTTACGGGAGAGAAGCAGGAGAGAGAAGAAACTCAAAATGAAAAGGATACTGAAGTGAATGACGTAACGTTATAAGCCTCAAATATATTGAGGGGCAAAATCGTAATCTAACAATCCGGATATTTTAGGGGAGGGTATATTTATTTAGGGGAAGGGTATTTTTGTTGGGCCTCTATTATAGGGGTATTTAATTAATGTACCCTAAAAATAATGCAAAAATAATGAGGTCATTCCGAGTTCGGATGAAGAAGTTGGGGCAAAAACAAGCTTTTATTGAATACCGAAGACAGTAAGGTTCGCATACCATATTCGCATACCATGTACGCATACTTTAATTCCGAAAATTTCTGCTGGAATTTGAAGTTTGCGGACTTGGTACGCGTACTTAGCGAGTAGGAAAACGTGTATTCATACTTGGGAAGGCCTAAGGTCACGTTTGGAATCGTTATTTCATATTTTTGGGTCTGGTTCTTGAACCTAACTCAATACGTGAAGACCAAGTAATGTAAACCTATACAAAGATGTTAGGTTATGTAAAATCATATCACATCATTAGGTCACGAAATTGTAAGTCTTGGAGAGGAGAAATATCAAAGCTAGGGTTTCGGAACGATTCTCAATCGTAACGATATCTCTAACCTTTTCTTATATGTATAACATGGGTGTTTCTACATCCATGAGTAGTGAAACACCTATTGATTGAGGATTATTTCTAAGTTGTAAACAAGATTTGAGGTATTATATTAATCTACTTTGAAGTTCTTCATATGATTATCGTTTGTTTATACTATAACGAATATTTATGATTGATTGTTAGATTGTTTAGGTGTCCAACTAAATTGATTTGTTAATTCAATCTATTGCTAGTATTGAGTTAGGAGATAAGTAATCGTCAAATAACTTGTACATAAGTAGAGAACACAAAACCTTGCAGAGGGATTCTGTGGAGCAATTGTGTGTATAAACATTACTAAAAAGTAGATCTTGATCTAAGAGTCTAACTAGTAGGATCAACCAATAAATTCACAAAATATAAAGCATTCGACTAAATTACACCCTGAGTCATCTACTACTAGGTGGTTTGGGTGAATCGAATCTGGTAGGAGAGAACTTCTGTATCCAGTGATATAAGGAATTTAGGGGATATCGCTGATCTAGCTGTTATTCCACGGTTGGTGATAATCTATGATTAACGACGAGTAGGAAAATATAATAACTCATTGACGGTTTATTAGCGAAGAAGGATTCCTCGATCATATCTCTCTCCATTGATTACAATACAATTTTATTTGGTTTGATTATTTATTTTGTTCACAATCTAAAAAAACTCCCCCTTTGTGACGCTTTGACAACTAAAACTCACTGCTCTTCGTGGGAACGATCCTTACATCGATTATATTACCAGTTAATTGTGTGGAAATAAGATTATTAATTTGTTGATCCTACGACACCCATAAAATTTTTGCGCCGCTGCCGGGGAGCATTCGATTTGTGGTTTCAAGTACTTAATCTCTGGCACCGAAAGACTGGGATTAGTGTCCATTCCATACTTGTTTTAGCTATTATTCTTGCATATTTTCGTATTATTGCTCTTGTTTTCTCTTATTTGTATATATTAGGTGAATCATCAAAAAAGGAGCTACAAAGTGCTAAAAAGAGATAGGAAGAGAAGTATTCCAAGTATTCAAGTGCCCAAGTCCAAGATAAATGGAAGAAAAGCGACGAAAAGGAGCAAAACGCTCAAAATCAAGAGAAGGGACAAAGACCAATCTTAACTCATTCAAATTAAGGATTTCTCATCACCAGTTTTAAGAGAATTGAAAGATAAAAAGAATTCAAAAATAATGGGGTCATTCCGAGTTCGGATGAAGAAGTTGTGGCCAAAACAAGCTTTTATTGAATACCGAAGACAGTAAGGTTCGCATACCGTGTACGCTTCCGAAAATTTCTGCTGAAATTTGAAGTTTGCGGACTTGGTATGCGTACTTAGCAAGTAGGAAAACGTGTATTCATACTTGGGTAGGCCTAAGGTCACGTTTGGAATCGTTATTTCATATTTTTGGGTCGGGTTCTTGAACCGAACTCAATACGTGAAGACCAAGCAATGTAAACCTATAAAAAGGTGTTAGGTTATGTAAAATCATATCACATCATTAGGTCACGAAATTGTAAGTCTTGGAGATGAGAAATATCAAAGCTAGGGTTTCAGAGCGATTCTTATTCGTAACGATATCTCCAACCTTTTCTTATATGTATAACATGGGTGTTTCTACATCCATAAGTAGCTAAACACCTATTGATTGAGGATGAATTCTAAGTTGTAAACAAGATTTGAGTTATTATATTAATCTACTTTGAAGTTCTTCATATGATTATCGTTTGTTTATACTATAAGGAGTATTTATATTTATGATTGATTGATAGATTGTTTAGGTGGCCAACTAAATTGATTTGTTGATTCAATCTATTGCTAGTATTGAGTTAGGAGATAAGTAATCGTCGAATAACTTGTACATAAGTAGAGAACACAAAACCTTGCAGAGGGATTCTGTGGAGCAATTGTGTGTATAAATAACACTAAAAAGTAGACCTTGATCTAAGAGTCTAATTAGTAGGATAAACCTATAAATTCACAAAAGATAAAGCATTCGACTAAATTACACCTTGAGTCATCTACTACTAGGTGGTTTGGGTGAATAGAATCTGGTAGGCGAGAACTTCGGTATCCAGTGATATAAGGAATTTAGGGGATAACACTGATCTAGCTGTTATTCCACGGTTGGTGATAATCTATGATTAACGACGAGTAGGAAAATATAATAACTCATTGACTGTTTATTAGCGAAGAAGGATTCCTCGATCATATGTCTCTCCATTGATTACAATACAATTTTATTTGCTTTGATTATTTATTTTGTTCACAATCTAAAACAAACTCCCCCTTTGTGACACTTTGACAACTAAAACTCACTGCTCTTCGTGGGAACGATCCTTACTTCCATTATATTACCAGTTAATTGTATGGAAATAAGATTATTAATTTGTTGAGCCTACGACACTCATCACGTACCCTGTCCGCGTACTTGATAAGCACGCAAGTGCGACACAATTGTACCCATATTTACATAATCTAGGCCTCATTATTTGGCTAATAATATTGTTTTAAGGCTTTTGCAAGAATTACAAACAAATCCAATCACCTGAAGAATAAGTGGTTAAATAAACAACAAAATAACATTTACGACTAAAATGGCTAAATGTGGCTTGTCTGGTATTCCTATATATCAGCACCACTCAGGTTACGCACGCACTGAACAGGAACCGAGCTTCATGGACTTGCAAGGCAAAGGAGTACATGATTAAGTTTACAATTCCTTTAGACATAGTCGGAAGAGGATCTTTGTTTGTGGGCTCAAGTAATTAAAATTCCATTGGCATACTCTTATTATTATAGTCAATCTATCTAGTGTCACTGGCTTGGCACTCACGCACAATATGCAGACAAGTTTTAATTTAAATTAATGCATGGTGAAGCGAGTCGATGTCAGCTTACTAATGCCACCTAAGATTGATCAAGCGTGACTTTATTGTTAGCATAAGAATAGAAGAATATCACCCCATGACCACGTACAAATGAAGTGCAAATGAAGAAAAATGAAAGATTAATATATCTTGTTGATGCGTGTCGTAGGTGCAATCAAATTAATTAATACTTTACTACCTAATTAACTAGTAATATAGGGTAGTCAAGGTCGATCCCACGAGGAGCACGAGATTCTAGTTGTAAAAATTGTCACGAAAAGGGGGGTGTAAAAAGCAAAAGAAAATAAACAAAACAATTAAAAGGTAAAGTTGAAAGCAATAAGAGAGACGAGATCAAGGAATCCTTCTTCGTTACGAAACAATGAATCAAGTTATGTTCTTTTCTACTTGTTATTAGTCACAAATTATCACCAACCGTAGGTAAAGCAGCTAGCTCAGTGCTAAACCCCTAAATCCCTTGTATCACCGGACACGGAAGTTCTCGACTACCGGATTCTAATCACCAAGCCACCTAGAATTAGCTCAACCTAGATGTAACTTGGCTCATGCATTAAGTTTTGTGAATTTCTTAGGTTGATATTAGTAGTTAGACTCTTAGCTCAAGGTCTACTTGCTAACGTTGTTTCTACACACAATTGCTCCACGGAATCCCTCCGCAAGGTCTCGTGTTTGCTACTTATGTAAAGAGTCAAAGAACGATTACTTATCCCCTAACTTTCACTAGCTTTAGATCGAATTAACAAATCAATTTAGCGTGCACTCCAAACAATCTATCAATCAATCATGAATGTCTTTAAGATCACTCCTATTAGTAAAAACAAACGATAATCACGTGAAAAACCTCAAGATAGAATTAAAACAAAAACTCAAATCATGTTAAGAACTAGGAATTCATCCTCAATCAATAAAATTAACTACTCATGTTAAAGAGTTCACACAAAGAATAAGAAAAGAAAAGAATTGTATGTGTAGAGAGGTGTGTAAAAGATGTGTGTAAAGATGTAGAAAACTTCTCTATTTATAGGCTTCAATATTCTCCAACTCTTCCAAGGATTAGAATCCTTTTCCTTTAGCAATTCAACTTCCAAATTCAAGTCTTTCTCTTCTCTTCCACCTTCTCTTTCCTAATTTGAGTCCAATTCTCCATCCAATTCCAAGCCCAAGTCTTCACACCCATGAGAGAAGTCTATAGAAAATTCTGGAATTTTTGCTCATAGAAAATCGGGATTGTGGCCTAATCCGGCCGGAATTATCGCCGCAGCGACACAGAAAATTCTGCCGGTCCTTTGGAGGAATATTCATTACGATGCCGTCAGAGATAACGGTCGGGATAACGGTCTCCCGTTAGTCAATCGGGTCGAGGCGGGGGAGTTAGCCGAGTCGATTAGACATCATTTGATCGTCAGATCGGCTTAATCAATCGAGTCATATGGACGGATCGGTCATCGGATTCGCTCTGGATCGGTCACCGCCGGCTCGAGTTGACTCGCCGGTACAGAAACCGTAGAGTTCCGTTCAATTGAGGACTTCCCAGGCCATATCCGTAGATCTTTAGCTTCATTCCACGTAAAGAAACCTAACATACATCTACCGTGTTCAATAGCTTCACTTCATTCCATCCTTCCCCTCTAATAACAAAGATCACATTCTTCCCCTGTGTCTTAACCCTTTCATGGCATCATTGCAATGCTCTTGCATCCCCAACTGCACCACCTGATCTTCATCTCAATATTAATCCACCAGGTCACTGCCACCATCTTCTCATATATCTTGCACAGCATCACAACAATTTCAGCTTCTGCTTCTTAATTCACAGACCCCTTCAATCTGCTTACCAAATCTGCCATTTGCTTCATCATCTGAACCCTCATCTCATTACCAGAGCTGCTTCAATATTTCCATCTCTGAAACCGGCAATACCCCCTTTTCAATGTCATCTCTAATTTCAATTCAACCCCTTCAATCTCCGAATTCTTCACCAGAAATTCATTGCTCTAATCTCTCTCAATCATCCTCCGATTCATCAATTCGATGTCAATCCTCACCGATTCGACTACTGTGAGATCCAACCCAGACTTCTTCTCCTCTAGCTTACTTTCAAAAGACCAACTCAGTCGAACCCTATCATTAATTTCAATCTCTTCTTTTCATTCAATTCATCTTCACAATCTCATCACAGATGCAACGGCAATTTCTCGATCTGTTTCAGACTTAATACACACCTCTATCTCGCTCAGCTTCAATTGTCACGAAACCCTAGTAAATCACCATCAATAGCAGACTTCTCGATCTCCTCTCTATGTTCTTCATCTCTGCTCCCAATTTCAGATCTGCATCAAACCCACTGAGTCCTTCCAACATCAGCAGGGTCCTCTCAATCTTGCGGTGCCATTGTTCTCACCATCTCTCAGTCTCATTCTCCGATTTTTATATCTCACTTCGATTTTCATCAGCAGCAGCCGCTGGTTTCTCTCGATTTCAGACAAGGTGAAAATGATTTGGGAAGAAACTGATTTCTCGAATTTAGCTAGGGCTTTAAATTGAGACGGCTGTTTGCACCCCAAATAGGAACCACCCCAGATGGTGCCCTTAACAAGATGTTACTTTTGATAAGGGCTAGCTGGTTAGCGACCCCTTAACCACGCCTAGTCTGTCCTTAATAATCCTCCAAAATAGAGATGCCCTTAACCTCAACTGGGCTCCATATATCAATCGCCTTGTAAAATGACCTTTTTGCCCTTTTTGGCTCAAATTGGGTGATTTCTTCTTCTTTTCCTCCGTGTGACTCCAAAGTAGCTATAAAACTCAAAACAAGCGTAAAATACATAATTTACAAGAAAAATAGCAAAGAAAGCATAAACTACTAGATAGTAAATTAGGTGTATTCTACACCTATCAAATTCCCCCACACTTAGACTTTGCTAGTCCTCGAGCAAATCAAACTAAAAACTCACAACTTCAAAGCGTTCAAGCGTCACAAGCATCCAAAGAGCTATGAGGACATAGAGTTTCTGCATGCTAGTAATGAGAAGTTAGAAATACTAAGGAACATATTCTCATTCTTAAATGTTGAGTGAGAAATAACCACACCATAATGAGAGAATGCGTGTTTGAGAAACGATCAATAAGCATTTCGCCTCGACTTCTGCCTCACCAAAAGGATTTTATGATAATTGCACTCAAAAAGACAGCTTTTTTATGGTTCTCACATGTGTGCAGGTAGGAATGAAGAGAGAAATCCTGCGACACGTTGAATGGTGGGAAGGATAACTTCCGAAATTTTTAAAAACCCACATCTTTTAATATTTTGAAAAAAACATTTTTCTGACGATCTCTAAGAAAGGAAATCAACCATTTATATTGAGGATGGGATTACTTACTCACCTTCACATCCGATCGCCAATTATGATAACACCACTCTCACGGCATCCAATAGAAACGTCTTCCGCTCCTCGTCTTTATCTTCTTAGTCTTCGTCTTCGGTTTCAACTATTGATGATAAACCCTTGCATTTCATAGATCCTTAACAATTCTTAACTCTTTTCCTTGAAATCCTTGTCGCTTGAAACTTCCTTATATATTTTCCTTCCCCACGGCTAATAAAAATAAGAACAAATATTTCTCTTGTGTTTTTCTTTTCTTTCCTTTTTTTTTTTTTTTTTTTTTTTTTTTTTTTTTTTTTCAATTTTTTTTTTTTTTTTTTTTTTTTTGAAACAAGAGAAATTAAATACAAAAATAAACCATGGCCGTGGAAGAAGTATTTTACCGCTTGATTCTTCACAACTTGTATCGTCTTGAAATCATAAACTTTCAAAAATTCTCACCTTTTAATTTTTCTTCGCTTTCATGAATAAGTCTTCATACTTGAATATAAAATTACCTCATTGTATTGTAAGTCTTCAACATATATGTAAAAATCCGCTCTTTGTATGTTGCTTTACTTGAATTTAAAATTTGCTCTTTTTCTCGTTCCGTTGCTTGTAAACCTTAAACTTTTCCAACTTTCCTTGTAGATTTTGATGTCGCTCCTTGTTGATGATGAGAGTGTTTCTATGGATCCGTTGTCGCGAGAGAGAATGGTGCTAACTGCAAATCGAACTACAAGAAGGGAGCTTTCATCCATGGACGTCACCCTCATGATTGACAAAATTAGCACTCAAGAGATCAAAGAGTAGTGCTTCTATTGGTGGGAGGTTGGGTAGCTCACCATTCTACCCTAATTAACTTACGGTGACACACACTCAAAAGAAGCTCTTTAGTAGATGGAAGATTTCTGGCCGGTGCCTCTCATGATATGAATACGTATAGTCTCCACTAATGATTGATCAGCAACTCTAATAACGCATTTCTCCCTGCACCAAATTCGCATCACCTAAACATGATTAAATCCATTATTTAACACTCTAACAAACAAGAAATCCGAATGTAGTTCTCTAACATTTCCAAGTTCAATTATGTCGGTCAAAAACTCTATGTAAACATACCTAGAAATATGCTAGGACTCTAAAATCTTTAAAAGTTGGAATTTTTATGTAAAACTTTTTTTTCTTTTTTAAATTTTTCATTTTTTTGTAATTTTTGTTTTAAAAACATGCTTAACCACTCCCCCACACTTAAACCTTACATTGTCCTCAATGTAATTGAATCCTCCTAGTAAAGTCAAGGTGGGAAATTGTAACATGATAAGAAACAAGAAAAAGAAATAACAAAAAGCAAAAGGATAAGAAATACAAAACCGATGGGTTGCCTCCCATTAAGCGCTTGTTTTAAAGTCGACGGCCCGACTTGGCTCTTGCGAGATTCATTCCCCATATACTAACAATCGGAAAATTTGAGGATCCACCCATAATACCTGTTTTGAAAACAATAACTCCATACAAATATTAGCACAAGAAAACAATAGTGAAATTATCGCTCGATAGAAATTTCCCCCACACTTATTCTCGTCCACACTTGGAAGTGTATAGAGAACATAGAATTCGGGAATTTCCATGGTTTCCTTTTGGCAAACCTGCATGGTGTTAGCATCAAGTGTTTCCAATGGTGGATATTTAGAAACAAAATCATCCAAAAATACTTTCGAAGCACATACATTCAAACCAATAAGAGGTAAAGGAGAAGAATCAATAGGCAAAGGGTTAGACAAACCTTTCGGAAATTCTTGTATTATAGAATCCTCTTCATCCTTAAAAATTCAAGTGAATTACTTACCTCTTGTATATCGTGGTCCTCTATTAAACCTTTGCAACCATTCTTCGTCGTTTTCTACCTTAACCATAGTCTCGGCATCATTAAAATCATTCGCAAGTTCAATTGGGTCTTCCACAAAATCAATGAATGTGGTTTCATCCTCTATAATCATCTCTTCAACATTCTCATCATCGGAATCGGGCCATTCACAAAAATGAATTTCATCGGTATAGATTGTAAGATCTTCATGTGCGGGTGTTACACCGTTTATAACAATAGGTAAGTCACACCCAATCTCCTCCTTTTGAATAGGTGAAGGATCGTTATTATGATCCGGAGTTGGAATAACTTCCTCATTGTTGCAACGTTCATACACTTCCGCGGACTCCCATCTTTCCTTAAGAAAATTTTGCCAAGCAATAAATGCATCTTCCTCAAGCTCTTCCTTTTGAATAGGTGATTGATCATTATTAAGATCAAGGCTTGAGTAATCTACACTAGTGTCATCAAAAGTCTCCAAAGGTTGGTCCTTTTCAACACAATCATCTTCATTTTCGGACTCACCATAATAAGAATCTTCATCGGTTTCATAACCTTTATCCCGACGTCGTTTAAGTTCCATATGAATAGTCCTACTAATTTACTCGCGACAAGCTCTTCCGAGTCTCCATCATCTTCCAATTTGTATAATTTATATGCAAGTTTCCGACGTTCACACGCTTACCACCGTTAGACGGCATCTCCTCTTTTGGAAAAAGTGAAGGAAAAACACGATGAAGAGGAGTATATTCCAAATTCTCTGTCTGCACATTACTAGAAAACAAATTGTTAGATGCATAACTATCCTTCCATCCATGTGATTGTCCACTTACATACCCGTCATAAGGTTGTTGATATGTATGAGAATATTCATAAGGTTCTGTAGAAAATTTATCATAGCCAAAATATTGGTTTTGATTGTATCCTAAGGATGGTTGGAAGTTGTCATAATGTTGAGTTTGAAAACCGTATTGATTGTTGTAATATGCTTGCTCTTGTCCACCGTACATGGAAAACCGGCACCTGAAATAAGATTCAAAAACTTAAGTTAGATACGGTATAGAATCCAACAAAGCAAGAATAAAGCAAAAATAAAATTTAGAAACAACTAAAATCGCCTGCCGTTGCTCCCCAAGAATGGCGCCAAAATTTGATGCGTGTCGTAGGTGCAATCAAATTAATTAATACTTACTACCTAATTAACTAGTAATATAGGGTAGTCAAGGTCGATCCCACGAGGAGCACGAGATTCTAGTTGTAAAAATTGTCACGAAAAGGGGGGTGTAAAAAGCAAAAGAAAATAAACAAAACAATTAAAAGGTAAAGTTGAAAGCAATAAGAGAGACGAGATCAAGGAATCCTTCTTCGTTACGAAACAATGAATCAAGTTATGTTCTTTTCTCTACTTGTTATTAGTCACAAATTATCACACTAGTGGAAAACAGAAGTTCCGCGACCGTCAGGATAAGTCATGTATACGAGTTATACGACTAGTTCCAACCGTCTCTGTTGGGGTCTCTGATAAAGCGTAGCTGTTTTGTACGACCCTTAGCCGTGTGTCTCAAAATAACGACCCGATTTCAAGTGAAACGAGGTGCAGACCCTAAGCCGCGAGTCTCAGATTTAAATTATAATATAAAAAAAAAAATATTGATTCAGATTTGCTGAATGGCTAAATCTGAAATAATCTGACTACATCAAGGTCAAGCTAAGTCAAACAGAAGTCAAGTCAAGGTCAAGGTCGAGGAAAGTCAAGGTCAAAGTCAGGTCAAAGTAAAAGTCAAACCCAAACTGAAATTCAAATTTAAACACAAACTAAACCCAAACTGAAATTCAAATTTAACCTCAAACTTGAGAATTCCACATTCATTCAATAATTTTATCCATTGGGTTTAAAATTACACAAAAAAGATGAAATTGGTTCAAGCCAATACATGTCCAAGCTAGCTAGCTAGTAAGTTCTAACAACAAGATTCTAAACTAATAGACAATAAGCTACTAAAAACATGTTAAACAACAAAACGATAAGCTCCTCCGATGACGATGAACTTAGCCGATACTTCATAAATGATATCAAGTAGATCAACCATGTGCTGTGTCCCTGGTTCACATACGACAAAGAACATCGTTCCTGCAAAGCAAATCAACAACAGCACAATGACTTCGTTCAGTTCATAATACACGGTAGAACAAAATAAGTTACTAGAGTATACTTCATATTCTTTCTTTTAATGTTGGAAGCACTTGTAAGGTAATTTGAGAGATTAAACCTCGATCTAAGTCATGTAAACAAAAGTCGGCTCATCGATGGCAGTTATACAATACAATCATGCAACAAGAGTGAAAACATAAATGAAGAAAGCGGGAATTCAGAAAAGAAAAGGACTATAATGGAATTACTTTTGTGGAATGCTTTTGGTATGCAAATACTAATATCACAGGGGAATAATGTTCAAGCTCATATCAACAGCCAACATGTTATATATATATATAGTGGAATATAAGAGGTGCGATTATAACCCAAGATTCGGCATGCTATCTGACCCAAATAAGTAGCAAAATCAAATCACAAAGGAGGTTCAAGGTATGTTGTCAACTCACATGTGCGCAGGGCTACATGATTTCCACCAATGGAATTATTAGGTGTCGGGCAACAAGAATCTTAATCTTAATCAACGCATGTCATCACAACCCAACCTGCAACAACAAGATGTTTAAGTCAGAAAAGGGTAACAATGTATAGTGAAACAATCTTAATCCACCGTCAAAGACAACCATTCAATCAAATACGAAGTCTAAATAATAAGATCATGATATCTTTCTCTAAGAGGAGCGAAATATGCAATAATGAGTTGACAGACTACTTAAGATTGCAAGTTTCACATATGGGGCGCATTATAGTATAATTTCATACCAATCCCAAATCGTAGCTAACAGACCACTCTAGTCTCCACAATTAATGCGCTAACTCAAGTTTATTATGCTTTCAAGTCTATCACACAATCAAGGAATTCACGACATCATAAATACAGAGGTATATGAAATGAACCGTGAGAAAATCAAGAGGACTGATAAAAACCAAATAAACCAAATAAATTGATAATCTAGCTATTTTTTAAAATTCAAAGACACGAACCATCCGTAATTATTTGGAAACCACTAATGTGACATAAAGTTACGCTAAAAATACCAACATGCCATGGATTTACACTAAACTTAGAAAACTCTCTCAAGAAAATATAAGCTATGACATTCTATCTAGCATCACATGGTTAATGGTACATATATGTTGAGATTTCACAGTGTTAGGGGAAATTTCATAATCAATTTAGTAACTTGGCAACTGAGTGGGTGGATAATAAACCTCAAGTGATTAGTGCAGTATATGAGACAAAGAGAGAGAAATAAATAAGAAATGTAGTGGGTTCCCAGTCCTAAACATATGATAGATGTGTATAGTGGATCAGTTTGCATACACCCAACATCTTAATGGACACACGACCATATGGAGTTATTTAGGTTGGATTTCATGAATAAACTTGTTAATTTCCCTCCAACACAAACTACCGTAGGAACCAACATTCCCACTTAAAGTGAAATGAATATGAGTGCATGTGTCAACAATCTAAAATTTAAAAGGTTCGACCCATTCTATCAATTATAAACTGTCCAAATTATTGTCAGTATCAACATGCAAGTCAACATCCAAAAGTTTATAGAGAGAAGATAAAATAAAAGAGACATGAAAAATAAATATATGTGTTTCTTCGATATATTAGTCACTCTTGTCGGTAGAGCCAGAACAAAGATGGCACTTAATGTCTCGAGTCATTAGAAAGATAATATAGTAAATTTCTATTCATCAACACCCCATTTTTACTTGGGAATTTTGTCAAACATGTTCAGGGCATGACTCTGTTGCCAAACACAAGGTCGTAAGAACAGAAAAATCAAATCTACCAACAAAAAAAGAAGAGGAAATGTTTCTCAGTGGATGAGACAAACTAGACATCTCGCAACTAACACAGGACCAAATATAAAATTTGTCCAAAGACTCAAAACTATTAATCCCACGCAAGAATCAACAGTGCTTTGAAATGGGTTTACAAGAGAAATGCAATTAATTGGACATGGAAATGTTCGAATCATTATCAACACAACTAGAATCCATACTTTCACTCAATTCTTGCTAATCAAAACTGGACCCTTAAGTATTTCGATGAAGCTGGATTCTAATAACTTCATCAACAACAAATGTATACCCTCATTGATCAAAGCAACAAATCGAGCAATACATAACTCATAAAAATTAAAGTACAATAAACATACGCATACCAGTGAACATAGTATTTACTCCGTTTGCGTAGGGTTTTCGACTTCAAAACCAAGCACCCGCATCAAGTTGAAAAGCAAATTAACTATTAAAATCAAGCAAACCAAGAACTTTTCCATTTAACATTCTTGAAGCAAACCAAGCACTTTTCTATTAAACATAGGCATGCCAGCAGATCATAGTATTTACCCTGGCTGTGTAGGGTCTTCCAGCTTCAAAACCAACAACCTTGCATCAAGTAAAAAGCAAATTAACTATTAAAATCAAGCAAACCAAGCACTTTTCCATTTAACATTCTTGAATCAAAAATCTCTAATGAGATTAAAATTGAAATTGAAATTAAAATTGAGATAAAACAAACTTACATGTTTCTTCCATAACCCACAAAAGTTTAATTAGCTATATACACAGAATGGTGTCGCCAAACTAATCATCTATATACTTTTCAGCAATAAAGAAAATGTTTCTGCCATAACCCACAAAAGTTTAATTAGCTAGAAAACCCAATTTGAATCTGAAGCCTTCTCTAACACAAAGACAAAGCAAACTTGCCTACACTCCAGCAGCATACAGTCACGACGGCAACAAATTTGGATTTCAGTCTTGGGACTAGACTGAATTTGCGAGAGTATAAATACACCATTAATAACCTCAACGCTTCCAATATAGCAACAGCACAAGAAATACATGACAATAAGAAAAAAAAATTATAATCAAACCATGCTTCTTCTAAGAGCTTACGGCAGTCTGGCTCTTTCTCAATAATCATTCTGCAATATGAAATGAAAATTTTCATATCAAAGACCCCATGGCATAAAATGACACTCGGCATACTAACATAAGTGTCAATTGATTATTTCAATTAATGACACATCAAATTAATTATAATTGTTTCGCTTCAAGTTAATCTTCCAATAAATGAGACTAAGATTAAGTATAGACCAAACCTAACGACCCGGACTGGATATTCTTTCCTGCAACTAACACGCAAGACTAATACATAAAACATACATGTGAGCAAACTGATCAAGACTAGTACATAAGGGAGATCATTTAAAAGTTTAACCTTCCTGTGTAGAGACTCTCCATGGGCCTCATCATCTGCATTTCCTCAAGATAGAGCGACGGGTTGCGAAGCATGCTTGAACATTCCAGCAATTCCAACAACACGAGGAAAGTGGACTCCCCATTGCAGATATTGATATTCCATAAACCAATTAACAGATCCGGAAATTGATCCAACAACAGCTCCTCTAAAAAATTTAGTTTCAATTTCTTTCCATGGCACAAAAGACTTGCCAAGCTGCGATCAAGGAAAACAAAAATGCTCATCAAAATTCAAGCAATCCAGAGATCAATGAAAAATAACTAAACAGGGGACATCCAATCAGTGAGATAAAAACAATTTGGAATAAAACCTCCTTGTTAAGAATCCAATATCAGACCCATAACTCCAACCACTCAATGGACATCAAAGGTAAAAAAATTCAAAAATTCAAAAATAATAAAATCTTATACCAATTTTTTGTGTATAAAATTGAGGGAAAAGGAATACTTCAACTAGATCTTGAATCCAACAAAGATCCTAAATTTAGACCTAAATTTTTCGAGATTATAGCAAAATCACAAACCCTAGATTAGCAAAACAAGTAGAGTTGATAATCGAACCTTGATTCATCAAACCAAAATAAATCGAAAATTGTTGAGACTAATTAAGAAAAATGCCTAAATGGCTATCAATAAAAAGAAGAGACCTTGGATTAAATCACGAGAATACTCTGCATGAAAGGAACAAGAAAAAATAACCTTATCAACAAACAAAAGGAACAAGAAAAAAATTGAAGAAAAATCAAACAGTAAACCCTAATTACCAGAAGAAATTTATAGAAACAAACCGAATGATTTAATCAAACTGGAAAATGGGTGTTTCTTTTAATTAATAGAAACAAACCCTGGGTTTAAGAGCAACGATTTAATTGATTTATTCTGGGTTTTTTTAAGTTTCGATTTGGTCGATGAAGAAGATGGATAAGAGACCGAGAGAGCAGATGATTTAATTGATTTTTTTTGGGTTTTCTTTTCAGTTTCGATTTGGTGGATGAAGAAGCTGGGTAAGAGATCGAGAGAGCAGATGATTTAATTGATTTCTTCTGGGTTTTTTTTCCAGTTTGGTGGATGAAGAAGATAGATAAGAGGCCGAGAAAATAGAAGAAGAAATAGAAAGTGAGAGATTAGAAATGGGGAGAGAGAAAGAGCTATTTATATGCTCGGTCAAATAATAAAAAATTATCATATCTCAATCGGTTTTTATGGGTCGCGGGATCGGCAGCAGATTTAGGGCAAAATAGTAATTACTCAGAGACGGCTATTAATCATCTCTGAATTTTTCCGTGTTTTTATTATATCAGAGACCGCTATGTTCGGTCAACGGTCCAACTACAGTCATTGTGGGTCTCGGATGTGGGTCATAGAAACCCCATTTTCCACTAGTGTCACCAACCGTAGGTAAAGCAGCTAGCTCAGTGCTAAACCCCTAAATCCCTTGTATCACCGGACACGGAAGTTCTCGACTACCGGATTCTAATCACCAAGCCACCTAGAATTAGCTCAACCTAGATGTAACTTGGCTCATGCATTAAGTTTTGTGAATTTCTTAGGTTGATATTAGTAGTTAGACTCTTAGCTCAAGGTCTACTTGCTAACGTTGTTTCTACACACAATTGCTCCACGGAATCCCTCCATGAGGTCTCGTGTTTGCTACTTATGTAAAGAGTCAAAGAACGATTACTTATCCCCTAACTTTCACTAGCTTTAGATCGAATTAACAAATCAATTTAGCGTGCACTCCAAACAATCTATCAATCAATCATGAATGTCTTTAAGATCACTCCTATTAGTAAAAACAAACGATAATCACGTGAAAAACCTCAAGATAGAATTAAAACAAAAACTCAAATCATGTTAAGAACTAGGAATTCATCCTCAATCAATAAAATTAACTACTCATGTTAAAGAGTTCACACAAAGAATAAGAAAAGAAAAGAATTGTATGTGTAGAGAGGTGTGTAAAGATGTGTGTAAAGATGTAGAAAACTTCTCTATTTATAGGCTTCAATATTCTCCAACTCTTCCAAGGATTAGAATCCTTTTCCTTTAGCAATTCAACTTCCAAATTCAAGTCTTTCTCTTCTCTTCCACCTTCTTTTCCTAATTTGAGTCCAATTCTCCATCCAATTCAAGCCCAAGTCTTCACACCCATGAGAGAAGTCTATAGAAAATTCTGGAATTTTTGCTCGCGGAAAACTGGGATTGTGGCTGAATCCGGCCGAATTATCAGCCGCCGGACACCTGGAAATTTGCCGGCCATTGGAGGAATATTCTCATTACGATGCCGTCGAGATAACGGTCAGGATAACGGTCTCCGTTAGTCAATCGGGTCAGAGGCAGGGGAGTTAGCCGAGTCAGTTAGACATCTGACTGGTCTGAATCGGCTTAATCAACTGAGTCATATGGACGGATCGGTCATCGGACTCGCTCTGGATCGGTCACCGCCGGCTCCGAGTTGACTCGCCGGTGCAGAAAACCGGCCGAGTTCCGTTCAATTACAGGACTTCCCAGGCCATATCCGCCGATCTTTAGCTTCATTCCCTGTAAAGAAACCTAACATACATCTACTGTGTTCAATAGCTTCACTTCATTCCATCCTTCCCTGTAATAACAGCATCACATTCTTCCCTGTGTCTTAACCCTTTCATGGCATCATTGCAATGCTCTTGCATCCCCAGCCTGCACCACCTGATCTTCATCTCAATATTAATCCACCAGGTCACTGCCACCATCTTCTCATATATCTTGCACAGCATCACAACAATTTCAGCTTCTGCTTCTTAATTCACAGACCCCTTCAATCTGCTTCCCAAATCTGCCATTTGCTTCATCATCTGAACCCTCATCTCATTACCAGAGCTGCTTCAATATTTCCATCTCTGAAACCGGCAATACCCCTTTTCAATGTCATCTCTAATTTCAATTCAACCCCTTCAATCTCTGAATTCTTCACCAGAAATTCATTGCTCTAATCTCTCTCAATCATCCTCTGATTCATCAATTCAGTGTCAATCCTCACCTGATTCGACTACGGTACAGATCCAACCCAGACTTCTTCTCCTCTAGCTTACTTTCAACAGCACCAACTCAGTCCGAACCCTATCATTAATTTCAATCTCTTCTTTTCATTCAATTCATCTTCACAATCTCATCACAGATGCAACGGCAATTTCTCGATCTGTTTCAGACTTAATACACAGCCTCTATCTCGCTCAGCTTCAATTGTCACAGAAACCCTAGTAAATCACCATCAATAGCAGCTTCTCGATCTCCTCTCTATGTTCTTCATCTCTGCTCCCAATTTCAGATCTGCATCAAACCCACTGAGTCCTTCCAACATCAGCAGGGTCCTCTCAATCTTGCGGTGCCATTGTTCTCACCATCTCTCAGTCTCATTCTCCGATTTTTATATCTCACTTCGATTTTCATCAGCAGCAGCCGCTGGTTTCTCTCGATTTCAGACAAGGTGAAAATGATTTGGGAAGAAACTGATTTCTCGAATTTAGCTAGGGCTTTAAATTGAGACGGCTGTTTGCACCCCAAATAGGAACCACCCCAGATGGTGCCCTTAACAAGATGTTACTTTTGATAAGGGCTAGCCAGTTGGCAGCCCCTTAACCACAGCTAGTCTGTCCTTAATAATCCTCCAAAATAGAGATGCCCCTTAACCTCAACTGGGCTCCATATATCAATCGCCTGTAAAATGACCTTTTTGCCCTTTTTGGCTCAAATTGGGTGATTTCTTCTTCTTTTCCTCCGTGTGACTCCAAAGTAGCTATAAAACTCAAAACAAGCGTAAAATACATAATTTACAAGAAAAATAGCAAAGAAAGCATAAACTACTAGATAGTAAATTAGGTGTATTCTACACCTATCACTTGTCCTTATATAAGTTCTCTTACTATATATATAAAGAATCTGAAGGAATGTTTGAGGTAAAATGACGTCATTTGTGCACATATTTTTTTTTTTTTTTTAAAGCCTAACGAAGGTGTCAGTACTGTCGGAGGTTCTCTTCCCGAGAAAATCTTCCGGAGTTTGTGAACTATTTACAAACTTATTCCGGTACTTAAGTCCGCGTACTTAGGTTGGTTATTTTCTAAAAACGATTATTCGTGAACTTATACTTATATTAACTAAGGAATGCCATGAATCGATTCGAGTGAATCAAATAGTTTTTTCTTCGATTGTGTCTTGTATACTTCTATAAGATCTAAGCAATTGAACAACTCTCTAACTAGTTCATTTGAACTAGTTATGGTAAAGAAGAATATGGTTAATATGGAAGTGCTCATATGGCTAACCATTTGGTTAACTGTTTTATTGAACCAACAAATGTACATGTTTGGGTACGGTTACACAAACCTAAAATGTGCATTTCATTTGCGTGTAACAAGCTAAGTTTTCGATCTAACGGTTGAAAGATATTAGCTTGAATCTAATCAGGTTTTCATCCAACGGTGAATATTGAATGCTTTGTTACCAAGCTAACATTGATTGCAAACCCTGATTTAAAAGACTATATAAAGGAGAACTCTAGCAACTGGGAAATCTAATCCCCACACCTCCTGTGTGATACTAGTTGTATAAGATAGAGTCGATTATCCTTTAACCTTAGGTTTCTACCGAGACCCTATAGGTTAACGACTTGAAGACTTCATTGGGATTGTGAAGCCAGACCGATACTACTTTCTTGTAGTTGTGTGATCTGGTCTTGATGTTTCTATCGTATTGAGTACAATCGTAACAATTGGCTTGAGATTGATATCTCTGATAGGCAAGATATTAAAGTAATTACAAACATCTTCGTCTCATCGTTTGTGATTCCACAATATCTTCTTTTGCCGCGTCGATTAAGATTATTGTGAGGTTATTGATAATACTAGGCTATTCTTCGGGAATATAAGTCTGGGTTATCAATTGGTTCCTGTTCACCTTGATTTATCAAAAGACGGAACAAAACTCGTAGGTACTTCTATGGGAGACAAATTTATCTATTCCGTAGACTTTTCTGTGTGATACAGATTTGTTTATTAAAGTCTTCGACTTATTAAAGTCTTCGAGTTTGGGTCGTAGCAACTCTTAGTTGTGGGTGAGATCAGCTAAGGGAATCAAGTGCGTAGTATCCTGCTGGGATCAGAGACGTAAGGAGCGCAACTGTACCTTGGATCCGTGTAACATTGATTGGGGTTCAACTACAGTCCAGACTGAAGTTAGTTTGGGGTTCAACTATAGTCCAGACCGAAGTTAGTCTGTAGCGGCTTAATACAGTGTGTGTTCAATCTGGACTAGGTCCCGGGGTTTTTATGCATTTGCGGTTTCCATGTTAACAAAACTTCTGGTGTCTGTGTTATTTCTTTTCCGCATTATATTTTGTTATATAATTGAAATATCACAGGTTGTGCGTTGAATCAATCAACTGGGAAATCCAACCTTTGGTTGTTGATTGAAATTCATTGATCCTTGAATATTGGTCTTTGGTACCGTTCAAGTGATTCTCTTGTATTCAATTAGTCTTGCAAATTTTTACTTGCTTGAGTAAGAATTGAATTGAGAAAGAGAGATATAACTCTTTGATATACTTTATTAAGATTGCGTCTAGTTGATTCTCTTAAAAGTATATTGGAGTTAGTCCATACAGATTCCTAATCAAAATATTGGGTGTGGTTGTTATACCCCCGCTTTTTCATATTAGATCTTGGTTAACCCACCCAACTTTATCAGCGGTAGTTAACGCATCTTGGAGACATCATTTAGAAAACAAGCCCAATAATGATCTTCATTCGACTCTGAAACTCTTTTCGTCAGATTTAGCAAAGTGTAACAATGATGTTTTTGAAAATATTCACAAAAATATTAAAGCCTTAAAAGATTAGATAGAAAACATCCACAAATCTGGAAATATCTCTACGAATATAGAAAATTTAAAGAATCTTCAAGAGGAACTGGGAAAATGGTATGAAATAAAAAATGATTTCTACCACCAGATATCCAGAGATAAATTATTTAGTGAATACGATCAAAAGTGAATATTTCCATGCAGCCGCCTCAAATAGGAAAATGATCAATTCTATTAACTCTCTTAGGGATCCTTCAGGGCTTTGGCTATCTGATAGAGAACAAATATATTCTCTCATTGTCAATCACTTCACCCATATCAGTACATCCCAAATCAATAGATATGATATAGACCTTTCAAACATAATTTATCCTTGCATCTCAGAAGAGGAAAATGTCTTTCTCTGTAAAATTCCTTTAAAGGAAGAAATTTGGGATACTATCGCAAAAATAAATCAATAGGGTGCTCCGGATCCGGACGGGTTTCAACCCGGTTTTCCTAAAGTTAACTGGGAAATTCTTGGAAAAGATATTATAGCCGCAATTCAAGATTTCTTTAGAACCGGAATCTTAAATCCGGAATTCAATCATTCATACATTACTCTAATTCCGAAATCCTCCACACCTCAAACCCCAACAGATTTTCGCCCAATAAGCTTAAGCAATACTACTTATGAATTAATATCGAAGATTTTGGCAAATAGGCTAAAACCTATTCTTAACAAATTAATATCGCCGAACCAATCAGTCGTTCCTCCAGGCAGTCAAATTACAGTTAACATTATAAGCTCATGAACTTCTTCACTCTATGAGAACTTCTAAAGCAAAGAAAGGTTTTTTATCTCTTAAGCTAGATCTTTTAAAGCCTTTGACCGAGTGGAGTGGGGCTTCATCGAAAAAGCGTTATTTTCGTTTGGTTTCAATGCTTATTGGGTAAATCTAACCATGCAATGCATATCAACTACCTCCTTCTCGATACTTCTTAATGGTTCCCCGGGCCCAAAGTTCAAAAATTCAGGAGGTTTAAGACAAGGAAATCCTCTCTGCCCCTATCTTTTCCTAATCTGGATGGAAATTTTATCCAGGCTTCTGGAAAAAGCAATGTTGGAAAAAAACGATATCAGGTTTTATAATCAACAAAGATGCCTTGAATATATCTCACCACTTCTTCGCAGATGACTGTTTTTTATTCACAATAACAGATTTAGGCGAAGCAAAAAATTTATTAGACATCTTATCTACTTTTGGGAACATAACGGGGCAAATGATTAATCTACGAAAATCGGGAATTCATTTTAGCCGTCGTATTCATCCAAGACATGGAAAAATAATTGCGAAAATACTTAAAGTTCCGGTGATGACAAAAGATAAAAGACACTTGGGCATTCCACTTTTGTGATAATAATAGGAAGGAAAATTTGAACCGCTTCTACAAAGGTATTTTTCTACCCTTCGAGGTTGGAAATCAAAGCTTCTATCTCAGGAAGGGCGGACAATACTAATAAAATTGGTTCTTCAAGCGTACCCAACCTATCAAATGCAAGTTCTGGCACTACCAAAGGAGACTTTAGATCAACTGGATCGAATCCAAAGGAATTTTTGGTGGAATAAAGATGGAGCTAAAATACAAGGGGGCTTCATAAAAGCTTGGAAAGGTATTTGGACACCCATTTCTCAAGGTGGATTATGTAATGACCCGTCCCTTTACCGATACTGTCCCCACTTAACCACTATGGTCATCCGGCAGTGTGGGATTTTCAATGGGCATCGCTGCGGTAATCTAGCAGAAACTTCCCGGATGGTCACCCATATCCCTGGATTGCTCCCGCCCGAGCACTCTTAACTGCAGAGTTTTTTACCAACTCTGTAGCCAATTGTGCTGAAAAGGCCTCAGTATAATGTAGACGTTCCTTGCCTCTTATGAGACCAGTATCTAGCTCAATGGCCTATCATACTAACTCACCCAAGCACAAGCAAACCATCCCAGTTGTATCTTAACTAACAATGATACTGTTCCCACTTACCCACTGCGGTTATCCAGCAGTGTGGGATTTTTAACGACACTACTGCGGATATCAACATCAGCTTCCCGAGAGGTCACCCATCCTGTGACTACTCTCGGCCAAACACGCTTAACTGAGAAGTTTTTGCCACAACTCAGTCAAGTGAACTAATCAGTCCTTGGTATTAGGAAAGGAAAAATTACCTATATTCCTTTCCATCGGCGAACCACTGCCGAAATTGGGGTATTACAACACCACCACCTTAAATTGGCTCCGGAATATATATGCAAGCCTAGATCTCCGACGTTCCCTACCCCTCATGAGAAGCACCTGGACCAACCTCGTCCAACGTACCTTCCCACCCTCGGCAGGAGACCCGTCGTCGGCTCTGATACCATTTGTAATAACCCGTACCTCCACCGATACTGTCCCCACTTAGCCACTGCGGTTATCCGGCAGTGTGGGGTTTTCAACGAGCATCACTGCGGTAATCTATGAGAACCTTCACGGATGGTCACCCATCCCTGGATTACTCCCTCCCGAGCACGCTTAACTGCAGAGTTTTCTGCCAACTCTGGAGCCAATTGTGCTGAAAAGGCCTCGGTATAATGTAGACGTTCCTTGCCTCCTTTGAGACCAGTAGTTGGCATAACAACCTAACATACTCTCCCACCGGAGCACAAGAGAACCATCCATAGTTGTATCCCAACTAACACCGATATTGTTCTCACTTACCTACTGCGGTTATCCAGCAGTATAGGATTTTTAACTGCACTACTGCGGTTATCCAGCAACAGATTCCCGAGAGGTCACCCATCCTGTGACTACTCTCGTCCGAGCATGCTTAACTGCAGAGTTTTCTGCCAACTCTGGAGACAATTGTGTTGAAAAGGTCTCGGTGTTAGGAAATGACAAATTATTACCTATATTCCTTTACATCGGCGAACCACTGCCGAAATCGGGGTATTACAGATTAGGAATTAAAAACCCTCACCAGTTTAATTTAGCCCTTCTTACAAAACTGGATAGTAGACTAATCTTTGAGCCTGATCAATTATGGTTAAACTCCTTAAAGCCAAATATTGTCCAAACAATAACCTTCTGGAACATTCTAAATCTTCAAACCTCTTGGATCCAGACTAGTATAAAAAAAGGTTTGAACCTTATAAAAGGTAACTTTGTTTGGCAAATTAAAAATGGGGAATCAGCTAAAATATGAGAAGATAAATGGATTCCTAGTGAAGATATAATTCAAAAACCAGAAGACAGAGGGGATCAGATTCCAAAAATGGTAAAAGAGTTGATTACGCCAGATACTTGGGATCAAAAAAAATTAGAAGATTATTTCACTCCAACTATATAAAGGAAAATATTCTCGCAATCTCGACACAAAGCAGAGAAAAGGATAAAATCAAATGGAGACATCATCCTTCAGGAGTCTTTTCAGTGAAAAATATCTATACTTTTCTTATAAATCAAGAACAAAATGGCGACATGGTGCTTGATTTTCCATGGAAAAAATTATGGAAACTTAAAGAAATTCCAAGAATTAAATTATTCATTTGGAATTTTCCATGGAAAAAATTATGGAAACTTAAAGAAATTCCAAGAATTAAATTATTCATTTGGAAATTGATCCAAAAGCTCTACCAACTTCTAGTGGACTAGCGACTCATAATTCTGACATAGTAGCAGACTTCCAAATGTGCAACTCTCAAGTTCAAGAAGATAAACAACACCTATTCAGAATTTTCCCAATTGCGAGAGCCATTTGATTTGGTTTATCTTTAAACCATATAAAAAATCCTAATCTTCTGGGCTCCACTAGTAATTGGGTTAAAAATTGGATTGAAGATCCAAATATGTCTCAGATATCCGACAAAATTGCTACAATTCTCTGGTTTATTTGGAAGCACGGATGCACAGTGGTGTTTGAAAGAAAAGATCCGAACCCAACAATGCTAATTGATCATATTAACAAGTTTTTATGTTCAGCGTCTTCTATTAATGCACAGAGGATCTTTATATCAAGAAATAAAGTGTTACATAATACAAATTGGGCGAACTTAAACTCAGATCGGATAATTTTCATAGACGCTGCTTTCAAGAAAGAAGAATTATCAATGGGATTTGCTTTCATCTTATTCTCAGTAGATCAGTAGGATCATGCATATCGAGGTGGGTTCAGATAAAGCTATGTCAGCAGTTCATGTAGAAGCCAAAACAATGCTTAAAGCTACTTCATGGTTAAGAGGTAATATTTTATCCAGCGTGTCAATTGTCACAGACTGCAAAGGTATTGCTGATTTCATCAATAAAAATAATAAATAAATATCTTGGAAAGCTGAAAACACAATGATTGAAGTAAATGCGATTCTAGATATTCTTCCTCAAGCTAAGGTAAGATATATAAATAGGAATCACAACTCGGCAGCGGATACTATAGCCAAGGAAGCAAGAACCAAAAGCCTTCAACATTTATCTTTCTCTCTTAGGGTTAAAGTAAGTAACTCAAGTATTTTATCAAATACTTTTGATAAAAATGACATTGTAAATTTATTGTGCTATATCTCTTGATTTATAAAAGTTAACTTTCCCATAAATAAAAAAAAGACAGACAAATCGGTTTGCCCGTTATTAATATTTCTTGAGTTTCGTAGTTTTTTTCCCATGTTTACCCCTCCATCATGTTAGTTAGTAACCCATCAGTAGTTGTTAAGTGCATATTTTTCATATATTTAGTGTCAAATGCATGCTACTAATTGATTATATTCTTGCAAATTATTGTATATTACGTTTATTTTGTTTTATTTATGTTTAGTTAGGTGAATCATCCAAAAGAAGTGAATTGACACTTAATTGTGCAATAAAAGAAGTTAGCCGCAAGTGGAGAAGGGCCAAAGACCAAGTAGAGCTCGTTCATATCTAGGAGTCTTTGATATCATCTCGAAGAGGACGAAAAGACGAAGCCAACGGCGAAAGAATGGATGCATTCCGACATCATATGAAGAAATTACAAGTATTTGAAGCGATTCGAAGTTGCTGAATTTTGCAAAGGCACAAAATTTGTAAAGGCACCCGCTTACATTATTAGGGGAAGCCTCAGTACATGAATTGAACTGTCAGTCTTCTAATGATTTTGCAAAGGCACAAAATCTAAGACTGACAGTTGAACTAAAATGCTAAAAACAAGGAGGAGATGGCTACTGACGAAGAACTGGGTTGCTGCCATGGTTTGCTCGGTCATTGGAAATAAAGATGACGATGGAGCTGGTTGCATGGAGATATTTGATTGGCTAAGGAAGAGTGGCAGTTGTATGGTTCTCGATAATGGGAATGGAGTCATGAGAAGCTTGAGTACTGTTGGCAAGAACTGCAGTTAGGTCGAGTGATCTCTGCTGGTTGCTACCAGTATTGATGGGTTTCGATAGACAAAGTCTGCTGGAGGAGATGAGGTTTTCTACCATTGATAGAGATTGGTGGTTGCTAGCAGAGTCGACGATGCTGTGATGAGAATAAGTCAAGGAAGGAGTTGTTTTCTCTGCTGCCATTGACAGCATGTAATGATGGAAGAGATAAATGGTTGTGGCCAATAAGTTCGACTGGCAGAGTTTGATAACGGAAGTGAATGAAGGAGAGAGCTCGAGGAGATAGTTGTAACTGATGACGATAATGAAGATGAGTTGGAGTCTCAAGGGTTGGCTGGACTGGTGGAGAGAATTAAGAACGAGAATGGAGCTTCGGTTATGGAAGTCGAGTTGGATAGGGAGTCATCGTGATCTGATGGAGAAGGGACAACATTGTGCTGCTGCAATGGTTATCGGTGATCAGTTACAATGAGCTGTTGCTGCTCGAGATATGGAGATGACTGTTGTTCACGATGAGAAGCTTGATGACGAGTTCAGGTTGCTACCAGCGTGAAAAAGTGATGGAGAACGAGATACTGAAGTTCGAATTAATATGAAACCAGGGAGCTGTGGTTAACGGAGTTAGCTAGCAGCGAAGGAGAAACAATGATAGTCTGTGGTTGTAGCAGTAAGCTGATAAAGTTGGCAGTGATGAGTGTGGTTATGAATATCGACAGAGATGGGTTGGCTGTGACTGGTGAAGAGATGTTAACCAAACAAGGAGAGAACAGGTTACTGCCATAATCGTTTCCGAGGTTAAACGATGAAAGAAATGGAGTACGTTGCTGCCATTGGCAGTAATGATGGTGCTCGTGATCAATGAGAGGTTACTGCCAGCTAATAAACAAGAAGAAGGGATCAGGAAGGAGAGCTGGCAGTGATGGTGACTGAAAAAGTGAATTTGAGAGACGAAAGAGAATGACGATGGACTGCATGGTTCTGTTATGTTATCGTGCATGGTTAGCTGTGAGAAGAGAGTATAATGGTGATGCTGAGGTCTGTTGTTTACTCGATCGGTGGAGAATGAAATAAGGGAAGAGTGCTGAAGCTGGTGATCGAGTTGTAGAAATCCAGAAGAAAATCCTTTTCGCGGAGACCTTGGTATACGCGAGAGTTATCAGCTTGAATTGAAAATCCAGGTAAAAATATTTTCACGGCAACCAGAGTGTCCGTGATTTTGATCGGAGAAAAGTGAAAACTCAGGGGAAATTATTTCTCAGGGAGGTGAGAGTATCCGAGGAAATTATGAACGAAAATTTAAAATCCAGGGAGAAAGAATTTTCACGGAGACTCGTGTATCCGTGGGAATAAAGGGAATGGGCTATCAGTTCTGTGGAACTGACAAGCCAAGAACAGTAACGGTGCTTTGGGCTGGGCCTGTCCAGTTTCGAACATGAGCCCACTTGGCTATTTCAGCCACTCTATGCACGACCAAGACTTTGGGGCGTGGGATATTTAGAATTTTGGCTAGTTTTGGCCACCATTCGACCGGGATTCTATCACGGGCACTATTACAACTTGGACACCTACATAAGAGATATCTCTATCATATATTTTTTGATATTTGAATCACGCCTTTGGAGAGAAGAACACAAGGAAGAAAGTTAGGGTTTTGGAGCGATTTCACCATCGCAACAATTTCTCTTTCATTTTCTTATATGTTTAACATGGGTGTTTCCACATCCATGAGTAGCTAAACCCACAATTTATTGAGGATGAATTCTAAGTTCTAGACTTGATTTGGATTGATATATGCATCTATTTTGAGTTCTTCATATGATTATTGTTTGCTTCTACTCTAATGAATGTCTATGATTGATTAATTGATTGCTATAGGTGGCCAACTATAGTAGTTTATTGATTGATTCATTGCTACTAAACGGTTAGGATATCCGTGTCATTATTGAATAACCCATACACAAGTAGAAAACGTGAGAGCTTGCAGAGAGATTCTGTGGAGCAATCGCGTGTAGAACAACATTAGAAAGTGGACCTTGCGCTAAGAGTCTAACTACTAAGATTAACCTAAGTCATAAAATAGAAATCATTCAACCAAGTTACACCTTGAGTGCGCTACTACTTGGTGGCTTGGACGAATAGAATCTGATATTCGAGCGCTTCGATATCCAGTGACCAAAGGACTCTAGGGGATAGCACTGCGCTAGTTGTTATTCCACGATTGATAATAATCTATGATTACTGATGAATTGATGAATATATTAACTTATTGACGCTTTAGTAACGAAGAAGGATTCCTCGATCATCTCTCTCCATATTGCTTACAACTTAATCTTTCAATTGCTTTGTTATTTACTTTGTTCTAATACTAAAACAAACCCCCCATTGTGACACTTTTGACAACTAAAACTCCCTACTCTTTGTGGGAACGAATCTTATTCGCTACTATATTATTCATTAGTAAAGTAGAATATAAGTGAATTAATTTGAGCACCTACGACACGCATCAAATTTTGGCGCCGCTGCGGGGAGCAATCGGTAGCTTTAGTTGTTATTTCCTTTTATAATTATTTTTAGTTTTTGATTTAGCTTTTGAGAATTTTGCTTTAGGTACTTAATCCCTAGCACCGAAACAGTGAGATTACCCAAGGTGTGGATTCAAACTCGCAATGGAACGGTACTACAAGCACGTCCACAGTTGCAACAAGAACCTTCTATAGAAGAGATGGTTAATATAGACGACGAGAGAGATCCTCCACCTCCGGAGAGGAAGATAAGAGAGTTGACATCTACATGCTTAGATTCGCAACCACTGTGCATTACAATCACTAACCCAGTGGAGCTGAAGTCGAATATACTTCATCATGTACCAAAGTTCAAGGGACATCCTGGTGAAAATCCAAATCGACACCTTCAACAGTTCTGAAACACAATGACAAGTCTAAGGCATGCAACCGCGAAAAGAGATATGGCGATGCTACAAGCCTTTCTTTTCTCATTGACAGACTTAGTAGAAGAATGGTTGTATTGTTTTTCTCCAGGGAGTGTTACAACATGGACTGAGATGAAAATGCTATTTCTAGAGAAATATTTTCCTGCTTCCAAAGCGACATCCGTTCGTAAGGAGATTAGTGGCATTCTACAGATGTCTGGGGAGTCTCTATATGAATATTGGAAGAGGTATAAGAAGTTGTTTGCAAGATGCCCACACCATAATATATCCTCAACACTTATCATTCAATACTTCTACGAAGGATTACTTCCAGAACATAGGAATTTGATTGATGCGGCTGCCGGTAATTCACTTACTAAGAAGGAAATCTCACAGGAAACCAGTTTGATTGAGAGTATGGCTACCAATGCTCAACAATTCTACACAAGAAACAACTCTAATGTCGGAAGAGTTAGTGAAATGGGAGGTCTGCACAGTCATAGCAACGGATGAACAACATAGAGAAAGTAGTACCACGAATGGCAGCAGTGATTATTCCTACATATGAAGAAGAGTCTGAACAGGTGAATGATGTGTTCCCTAATCAGAGGCCAAGGTATGATCCCTACTCTAAGTCTCTAATACTTATAATCCAGGTTGGAAAGATCACCCAAATTTCAGTTATGCAAATCAGCAAGCTGCAACTCCTAATCCTTATGGGCGACAACGTGGTTTTCAACAACCACAGTTCCGACCACAACCTCCAACTTAGCCTCAACAACAGAACCAGAGTTATAGTTTAGACGAGATGATGAAGATTATGATGCAGAAGAAAGATACAAATGCTCAAGAACAGAAAGCAAACTCTCAGCGTCAAGATGCAATTTTGCAGAAACAAGATATGTCTAATAAAGACTTGCAACTTCAAATGGGACAGTTAGCTACAGACATGAATCAACTGAAAGCACAGAAGTCGACAAAGTTGTCATCACAAACGTTTGTGAATCCTAGAGAGAATGTTAATGCAGTGCTTTTGAGGAGTGGAAAGAAAACAGAAGATCCAAAACATCAAGAAAAGGTTAGTCACGACTTGGAAGAGGAAGTAGAGGTAGAAACCATTCCAAAGGAAAATTCAACCTCAACTGGCCAACCTAAGGACACAGTTCCTACTTAATTTTACCACATCACCTCCTTTTCCTAGCCGTTTTGCCAAGTCAAAGAAGCAAGCTCTGGACAAGGAGATTATGGATATTTTCAGTAAGGTGCATATCATTATTCCATTTATTGAGGCCATCAGAACGATACGTAGGTATTCTAAAGTTCTGAAGGATTTGTGTACAAGGAAGGAGAGGTTGATTGCTAACGAGATCACCCAGGTGGGGAAAGTGCTTCAACTATGTTGCTAAAGAAGATGCCTGCAAAGTATAAAGATCCTGGTGGTTTTACAGTGTTGATTACTATTGGTGACAAACGATTTGAGCGTGCTTTGCTTGATTTGGGAGCTTCCATAAGCGTGATGTCATCCGATGTTTATGATTCATTGAATATTGGACCTTTAAAGGAGACAGGGATTATCATTTAATTAGCTAATAAGTCTAACATATATCCTAAGACACTCTTGGAAGACGTGTTGGTGCAAGTGAATGAAATAATCTTTCCGGTTGATTTCTTTGTTGTGGATATGCAGAATGGGACAATTGTTCGTTTACTTCATTATTTCTTGGGAGACCATTTATGAAGACTGCTAAGACGAAGATTGATTGTCATACTGGGACACTCACTATGGAGTTTGGCAAAGAGGTTATACGCTTCAATATTTTTGAAGCTATATGTTATCCTAGTGATATCCATTCCGCATTTTTTGTTGATGTTATTGGTTCGTTGGCACAACAGATGTTTGATTTGATCAACGAAGATGAACTTGAATCTGTGCTACAAAATGACATTGATTTGGACGTCCATGGATTTCCTGATTTGGACGTTGATATTCCCAAAGAGTTTGCTGAGACATGTGGTGCTTTAACGGCATCACAAGAAGTTAAAACAGGTAATATATCGTATATATCTTTACCTATAACTGATGAAATTCCTTTACCTTATGTTATGCAGGAACCTATATTAGAGCTAAAACCTCTACTTGATCACCTAAAGTACGCATAATTTGGTGATGGGAAGAGCATCCAGTCATCATTGCAAAGAATCTCACAGCAATACAGAAAGAACGCCTCGTTAGGGTTATGAAAGAGCACAAAACGGCTATTGGTTGGAAAATTGCTGACATAAAAGGCATTAGTCCAACCATGTGCATGCATAGAATCCTTATGGAAGATGATATCAAGCCAGTACGTGATGCTCAGCGTAGGCTCAACCCCCCAATGATGGAGGTCGTGAAGAAAGAGATCCTCAATTTACTAAGTGTGGGGGTGATTTACCTAATTTCTGACAGCAAATGGGTTATTCAAGTACAAGTGGTGCCTAAGAAATCAGGTGTCACCGTTGTTATAAATCAAGATGATGAACTCGTTCCTACAAGATTTCAAACAGAATGGCGGGTGTGCATATAGATTACAGAAAGCTCAATTCGGCTACCCGCAAGGATCACTTTCCTTTGCCTTTCATTGATCAGATGCTAGAGAAGTTAGCAGGACATTCACATTATTGCTTTTTGGATGGTTATTTGGGTACAATCAAATTTTTATTGCACCGGAGGATCAAGAGAAGATTACTTTCACTTGTCCTTTCGGTACATTTGCATATAGAAGAATTCCATTTGGTATTTGCAATGCGCCTGCCACTTTTCAGAGATGTATGGTCAGTATATTTTCTGATTACGTGGAAAACATCATTGAGGTATTTATGGACGACTTTAGTGTTTATGGTGATTCATTTGATATTTGTTTAAATAATCTTGAACTTGTGCTTAAGAGATGCATAGACACTAATCTTGTTTTAAACTGGGAGAAATGCCACTTTATGGTAGACCATGGAATTGTAGTTGGCCACATCGTGTCCTCTCAAGGTCTCGAGGTAGACAAGGCAAATATAGACTTGACTAGGAACTTACAATACCCCACTTCGGTGTGGGAAATTCGCTTGTTTCTTGGTCATGCAGGTTTTTATAGGAGGTTTATCAAAGATTTCTCCAAAATCTCAATGCCGATGTGCAAATTGTTACAAAAAGAGAGGTCGCCTTTAACTTCGACCAGGAGTGCAAGGATGCCTTTAATAAATTGAAGGAATTGTTGACTACTACACCTATTATTAAGTCACCTGACTGGAGTTTGCCGTTCGAGTTAATGTGTGATGCAAGTGATTATGCAGTCGGAGCTGTTTTGGGTCAAAAAGTAGACAAGAGGTCACATGTCATTTATTATGCATCAAGGACCCTAAACGATGCTCAAATCAACTATTCTACTACTCAGAAAGAGTTGTTGGGTATAGTATTTGCATTGGAAAAATTTAGAGCTTATTTGATGGGTACCAATGTGATTGTATATTTTGATCATTCAGCACTACGGTACCTATTGAAAAAGAAGGAGGCTAAGCCAAGACTCATACGTTGGATTCTTTTGCTGTAAGAATTCAATATGGAAATCAGAGATAAGAAAAGTGTTGAGAATACAATTGATGATCATTTTCGTAGACTTGTTGTTTCCGAAGAAAAATTCCCATTACAGGATCATTTTCCAGACGAACAACTTTTCTCGATTGAAGAATCAACACCTTGGTACGCTGATATAGTGAACTATTTGGTTACAAGGAAAGTACCTAGTACTATGTCTAATTTTCAAAAGCTAAAGTTTAAGAAAATAGCCAAGCACTATGTGTGGGATGAGCCCTACTTGTGGAAATATGGTGCTGATCCAATTATTTGCAGGTGCGTACCAAACTCTGAATTTCAGTCAATTCTATCTTTTTGTCATTCTTATGCTTGTGGTGGTCACTTTGGTGCAAAACGTACCGCTCTCAAAGTCCTTGAGAGTAGCTTTTATTGTCCTACCCTATTTGAGGATGCATATGCTTTTTGTAAATCTTGTGATATAGATGTCAAAGAACTGACAATACAGGTGCTCGAAATCAAATGCCACTCAATCCTATTCTCACTGTCGAGATTTTTGATGTGTGGGGCATTGATTTTATGGGCCCTTTTGTCAACTCGAATGGAAAATTTTATATACTTCTTGTTGTGGATTATGTTTCTAAATGGGTGGAAGCTAAAGCCAGACCTACTAATGATTCTCAAGTTGTTTGTGAGTTCTTGAAGGAATATATTTTCTCTAGACATGGTACACCATGAGTGGTAATCAGAAGAAATTTCTTTTTTGATAATTGTATATCAGAAGAAATTGAGCTTTGGGTATATTGCAATTTGCGAACAACTGATTTTTATGTATTGTTGAATGCCTATTAATTTCAAGCTGTATTTTTTTTTTTTTGCTTTTCCAATTCTTATTTAGTTATCTTGCTTTAATTTAGGCCTTTATCTTTTAAGATTTACTCACTGGTTCAAGCTTTTTAAGTCTTTACTCTTTAAACTAAGTTTATGTCGTGTTAACGTTGTTACTGTTACCAAATGGTGATTATTAAATTTTAATTGTTAGTTAACTGACATGGACATACAAATTTGGGATGTTTGTGTACATGTTTTGTATATTTTCATTCTTGAAGTGACCAAATATCAATTCCAATCATGGGTCCTAGAAAGACAAAATGCAAGAGTGATGCTTCTAAAAGAAAGACGAAAATAAGAGTCGAAATACTTAAGAGTTCTCTGCGAGGAGCAATGAAAAAATATTTAGTTTCAAATGATAACAACCATGAAAAACAATGAATAACAGGGGCGAACAGTGGGCAAATTTGGTTAATGAGATGGAGACAAATGGTGATCTTTTGGACAATGATGAGAATGCCTTTAGGCAAAATAAAGAACTAAGATGGCCAGAATTGTCACCACCAAGTACAAATGAGATTGGGCAAGATGAAGAGCAAATTAGGAAGCAATTGTCACCATCTAATACAAATGAAATTGGGCAAGATGAAGTTGAACATGAAGAATATTGACCAGTGAATATTTATGATTCGGGAAATTGGGGTAACAATATTAACCAAAGTTTAAGAGATATTTGGGTAAAGAAAGCTCCAACAAGAAAAACATATTAGAATTTTCGGTTTCCTTTTTATAAATATATGATAGATGCTTCAATCATGATCACTATATACGGAGGATGGAGAATGGGAAAGTTGGGACAGGAAATGGTAACAAAGGAAATTTATTGTGCTTATATATGCCCCAATTTCAGTAAATTCGCCTAGGGCCTCTAAAAACATTGCTACGGCCATGTACACTTGGACTAACCAACCCTAACACTTTCACCATCAATACATGGGGACAACTTTTAGAGTAGTGATACATTCACCGCGTTATTCTCCCGCATTATTAAAAAGTGTTTCAAGTGGGCCCCGCCCTGTATCTCAGGCGGAATTTTTTTACGGGACAAAATTGCGGTAAGTTAATTATTTCCGCAACTTTTAACATCAAGGTTAAGAGAGAGGAAGATGGAAGAGGGAGGAGAGATTTTAGATAGATAGATAGGGATAGGTAGAGGGATGACTAGAGGTGTCAAACGAATTCGGCCCGACTTTGACTGGTTTTAGTCGACCCTAGCACGGCTGCGACCTGAAATCTGGATAAGCCTGCATAATAGACAGGCGGAATTTTTTTACGGGACAAAATTGCGGTAAGTTAATTATTTCCGCAACTTTTAACATCAAGGTTAAGAGAGAGGAAGATGGAAGAGGGAGGAGAGATTTTAGATAGGGATAGGTAGAGGGATGACTAGAGGTGTCAAACAGGTCGGCCCGGCCTGACCTGGTTTTTGTCAGCTTAGCCTGGCCTGCGACCTGGCCTGGATAAGCCTGCATAATAGACAGGCCAGGCCAGGCCAGCCTGGCCTGCTTTTACTATAGCTAAGCCCAACCTGAGACTGAGCCAGACCAGCTTTTACTGGACCAGGACGTACCAGGCCCAGGCTAGCCTGTCTTCTCCAGGTAATCTTTTATAATTTAATATAATTGGGGGATTTGAGGTCGAGACCTTTAGCTCACTCAATAAGCTAGAAACCAACTGAGCTACAAGGATCACTAGGTTAATTGTGACCGTAAAATAAAGACATCGTATACGGCTAGATAATAAAAACAAAACACTAATAATTCTTTTATTGTTAATAATATAATACATTATGATGATAATGATTAAATAAAGAACAATTATCCAACGGAAAATTGTAACATTTTAATAAAATTGTGATGTAATTATTAGGCATTCCTTATGCTAAAATAATGACATTATCTACTTAATTTTGTTTACGAAATCTTATTGCATTTAAAACCTGCAATTAATTAAATTTCATTATTATAGAAACTTAGTAAACTTATTAATGAAGAATAATGGCAATAAATATTTTACATAAATTCGCGTTATATTGTTAATTAATAAATATTCTTATCAAGGACATCAAAGAAAAATAATAATGGCAATCAATCAAGAAGCGAAAGAAATATCTAAAGATATATATATATGTTAATAAGAAAGTTTTTATGCATCAACTATTATTAGTGGATTAGTATTAGTTCGATCCAACTTAAACATAGGATATGATTGGTCATGGCGGTAACATAGCCGGCTTATAATCTCGAGATTGCATGTTCGAACCCCATCAATTTCATTTTTGTACTACTGATCTTTCTTCACAGGCCTTGACAGGCCGGCCTGAGCATGCCCAATACAGGCTCAGGCTTAAGCTGGCCAGGCCTAACAGGCAATTAGGACAAAAACTACAGCCTAGCCTGGGCCGCCTAACAGGCAATTAGGACAAAAACTACAGCCTAGCCTGGGCCTGTATTAATATATAGGCCAGGCCCGGGCTGGCCTGGCCTCTTTGACGCCTCTAGGAATGACCTGTAAGTAAATAAATATTGAAGAATATGACAGAAGACTAGAGAGGTGAGGGGAGCTTTAGGAGAATTACACAAAAAAAAAAAAAAAGGAGGCAGCTTATAAACCAAGGTATAAAGAGGCATATCCCCCTATTAGGCTAAGTTCGTGCAAAAGCAATGTTTTCGGTAATTGTAAACTTCATCTCTTGTTGAGACATCTGTCACAAATAGGACCCTAAAGTCAGTGTTTGACTTCTTAATTTATCACCGTTTAACTCAGGCTAGCTGGATGGCTGGATTCAGAGCAAGTAAGAGAAGATGATACCCCAAGATTTTCCCATGGAGTATATGAAATGAGTTACCTTGGTGAATACCATCATCTTTATATGAAATGATTATTTGAGATCGATACGAATTTGGTGGTGCCACATGTAAAGTTTGTATGTCACAGCGGTATATTTTGGGAGCCAATGCCGAGTTTGGGTAGAATTTAGGTCATGTCAACTAGGGGAATGAGAGTTAGCTAGCTACAGAGGAGCAAAAGGAAGCCACTGGCACAGACATTGAAAATTGAGGGAGTCGTGGTTTAGAAAGGACTGCGCATTGGAAGATTTAACTTGAACAGATCGATTCTCATGTTTCATGGTATCTCGGTAGGCCGATGCTAATACCCTAGATCCTGCAGTCCGAGTGTCCAAGGGCAGTCACTTTGCAGCCATTTCTCACTTTGCAGCCATTTCTCAATACACATGTATTATGTATTGAGAACTTATATGTATATGAGTTTGTTTATTTTAAAGAACGTAAATACCTTGAGATATGAACGAGTGAGTTCTCTATGATATATTCAGCAAAGGAAAGGAAATAAGCAATGAGATATCGGAGGAAACTGTAAAATGAGTGAAGCAATTGATATGACTAACTAGTATTTGTTGTTGTTTTCTTTATAATGAAAAATGCTCTTTATGGTAATGCTCTAAATTTAATAATCTTCTATGTGACAACACCCACAAGAAATGAACCATGTATACCATTGATTTTTGAGGTTGTTTCTACATCTGTGTGCTTTTCATAAATACTGTTGTCACCCGTCAATTTATCAGAGGTTAATGTGGCACATATGCTTAGAGGTGTAAAAAACGTCTTGGCCAAGATGTTCCTACACACGAAGTCGCGTGCTTCACGTGCCATGTGCCGTGTTGTCTTTGTGCCAACGATTTAAACGTCTTTGTCGTCTCTTTGTGCTTTACTAGTCAAAAGCTAGGCACAAGACAGCCCACGGCACAAAGACACGAATAAACGTCTTGTCTTTGGCACACGTGCTATAAACAATTTGAAATCACTTAATGTATACATTAAGTCGGACATTATCACAAGAATTTAATTAGACAACATATCATTTGAAATTATTTCAAGTAAAATTAACAAGTTTATTCAATAAAAAGAAATAACCCATCAAATATAAAATTGGATTATTGTCATGTAAATTAATGTTCCAGTTAAATATAGGTGACGACATTATAACAACGATATTGAAATATATTTTCCGAATATTAAGGTATTATATGTGTTGTTATAAATAAGCCAACATAAAATGTTAAAAACTAGCTAGGATAGTGACTCTTTTGTGAAATATACAAAAATGTGATGTATTATGCCTTGTTATATGGTGTATTTGTACATGTTATGACGCGTGCTCTCTTAACGTGTTGTCTTTGGGCTGGGCCACGTGCTTATCCGTCTTGCCGCGTCTTTGTCTTTGTGCTACTCGTGCCAATTAGTAAAACCCAAGACGTCCCATTTAACTAACGTCTTTGTCGTGTCTTTGAGCTAAGTCACGTCTTTGGGGTTTAGTGTGCTCAAATTTTAGCGTCTTTGTCTTTGTTTTGTGCTCGTGCTGGCACAGCCCAATTTACACCTCTACATATGCTCCATTTTTTTATTAGTTCATTCACGTGGAACAACATACATGGATTAAAGATTTTCAGAAAATTTAAGTATAAAATTAGCTTTTGTGGCACCTTCGAGAATGCCAGTGAAGTAAACAAGTTGATGCTATATTTCTTAAATAGTTATTCTCCGTATTTGATAGCCTAATGCAAAAATATATCCCAACTTATTAGAAAAAATAGAAGGAAAAAAGTTATCATGTTAAATGAAAACTTGAATATTGTTTAGGACAAGAAAATGAATGTAGAATACAAGTCTTCCAAAAAGCAGAAACAGTTGGGATATTCACAAGATTATCGAAGTTTGAATATCACAATATTAAGGAGGACTTAATGATTTGAATAATTTCCTGAGATTTTAATTTTCCCATAAAAACAATCTTATTCCATTCCTTCTGTATACTCCATATTAAGAACTTTATGGATGCCAAAATTCTTACTTTTATGCTTGTTGTACGCCACTCTAATTTTCTTTCTTGGCACAAACATCTACAGACTAATTAATCAAAATAAACATATTTTAATCATTTCTCCGATCTCTGAAAATAAAATTTAAGGATTTACTGGTTTGCCTCCAATGCTACCAATAGGTCCAAGAATACCGAGAAAAAAAATCATTAGGCTAAGAAAACATAAACGATTGATTTCCTCGGTATAAAATCACAAATGTTAATACCACAATATGCTATTAATTACATCATTAACATAAAACACAAACTAATCCTAAATTTTTTAATGTTACCTTCGAAAATAACCCTTTTTCCTTTTTTTTTTTTTTTTTTTTTTTTAAACATACAAAAGATTAACACTTGAATGAAAAGATTAAAAAATACAAATAATTACAAAAGTCTATCTTAAGACAGAACTCATGACCTTTTTTAAACCAGAGTGTAATTAAAATTCAAAATATCCTTTCAATTTGATACCAATGCAAGTGGTCGAAACCAATTTTTGAGGTACGAATTGTTTTTAACCTCACTGATGGTCATTTACGACGTAATCATGCCACTTCCATTTTTATAAATTAAGTTTTTGTTTTCCATTTTTAAATAAATTGTGCTAGTTGATTCTTTTTGTGATAAGAATCAGGGTTAAACTCAAAAACAACCACTTTTGTGAATTTATGGATTTTTTGTTTGAGATTAAAATTCAAATTGGACGTAATATTTAACTCCATTTGTAGTACAAGTTGTTTGTTTCGATTATTGAGTTTTTATTTGCTTATTTGGACCGGTTGTTTTACTAAAATCTTGCTTAGCCGATCAAAGAAAGCTACATACTTTTACCAACAGTGAAAGTAAACTTCTTTAGAAAATTAGAGTAATTGTCTTTTGTTTTACTTATGCACAATATAGCATAAAGTTTGTTTCTAGTGTATATCCAAGGTGATGAACATAAGCAGAAAATAAATTGCAACTTCAGATCCTACCGGGAAAATATAGGCCCACATAAATGACGAGAACAAAAAAGGGTTTAATTAGGAATTAGAAGAGAATATCAAGAATAACAAAAAACAAATAGGCAAAAGTTTGAGAAACAAGAAAAAATGCTTACCGAGAAAAATCATTTTTAGACCAAATATAATATTTCGAGTGGTAAATGTTGGAGCAATTTTGATTTGATTCAAACCGCCAACGTCCAAGTTTCTATCTCAGATTTATCTTTTTACGTTGGTATGCCGATGAATGACACACCCATGATACAAACGGTAGTATTTCTAAGTTAATTTGACAACTTTTATTCTGATCCAGAGACTAGAGAATCCTCAAAAATCCTTCCCAGTTTCCTCCAACTTCTCAATCTACTTTTACTTAAATATTTTAAAGATTTGGAAGTTCAACATTGTTAAAAGGCATTGTATGAGTTTAAAATATTAATCAGATTTTTGCTTATGTAACACGCATTTTTGCGACAATAGATGTATTGAGTTGTCTTCCTATTTTTAAGAAAATTGATATTAGCAAATATTTTGCCTAAGACCATTATTTGGTGACTATGGATTTCTTTATCCACTAAAAATGAAAATGGTGTCTAAATTTGATGAAACTATCGTACCCTTTATAAAATTTTAATACTACCAAATCTTAATAATAAAAACAAAAATAAAAATCAAATTCATTATTACACAAAAGACTAGGGAGGGAGGAGAGACTTTAGATAGACAGATATTGAAGAGTAGGACAGAAGACTAGAGAGGTGAAGGGAATTACACAAAAAAAAAAGAAAAAAGAGGCAGCTTATAAACCAAGGTATAAAGAGGCATATCCCCCTATTAGCCCATGAGGTTGGACTAGTCTACATGCTAGGGAGTTGACTCGATACAACTACAACTAAGTATGGGGTAAGGTCGTGCAAAAGCAATGTTCTTGGGTAATTGTAAACTTCATTTCATCTTCAGACATCTGTCACAAATAGGCCAACCATTTCCTTGGTTTTAACTTTTAAGACCTTTAAGTCAATGTTTGACTTCTTAGTAATCTCCGTTTAACTGAGGCTAGTTGGATGGCTTGATTCAGAGCAAGTGAAGAGAAGATGATGCCCCCAGATTTTCCCATGGCGGTGCATCTTTTGATATTTTATATGAAATCAATCAGTTACCTTGGTGAATACCTTCATCTTTATATGAAATGATTACAATGTCAGATATTTGAGATCGATACGAATTTGGTGGTGCCACATGGTAAAGTTTGTACTTAGTATGTCACAGCCGTATATTTTGGGTGCCAATGCCGAGCCGAGTTTGGGTTGGATGATGGGGAAATTTGAGATCATGGGAATTTGAGATCATGCCAACTAGGGGAATGAGAGTTAGCTAGCTGCAGAGGAGCAAAAGGAAGCCACTGGCACACACACAGTGAAATTGAGCGAGTTGTTGTCGAGGTGGTAGTTTCGGCTAAACTGTGGTACTGGTTGAATACCCAAGATCTTGCAGTCCGAGTGTCCAAGGGAAGTCACTTATGCAGCCATTTCTCAATTTTGAAGAAGAGAATATAGGTTTGAGCTAACATTAAACCATAATACCATACGCATTGCCTAGAGGCGAATGCATATTCCGAAACCCTTCACACTTTGACAAGTTTCTTAGAGGAATCCATTCTCACTTGTCTGAGATTTGTTGCATGAGAATACCTAGCACTGAGTAGATTATAATTTTGTTCACCATACTTCTAATCTGGACGACTTTAGCTAGCTTAATGATACACCACAGCCAGCAAGGATATACCATGAGAAGAAAAAGGGATTGACTGGAGCAAATTGAGACAAAGGGGAAACCAAAAGAGAGCATGTACATCTATGTTAGTCCTATATCCCGTGCACACAAAAGGGGAAGAAGCCACTATCCTCTTCCCTGGAAAAGAAACTCATCTGTAAACTCTATTTACCTGCATTTTTAACAAGCCAAAAAAAAAAAAAAAATCAGCATGTTGCACAAAATAAAATTGCAGAAAACCAGGAAAAACAAAACTCATGGAAAATTCCAGATTCAATTCTAATTACACCAACAAATGATTATGGAAGATGACCTCAATTTTAATTTACCTCAACAAATGATATGTAACAGAATTAAACTGAAATATTATTATCAATGCATGACAACAACATCATGTTTGTTTTTTTCTATCTACTAGTGGAACAACACGGATCCCATTTTTTTGGTGTTTGTTTTTTCTTGGGCGCTATATTTATCCCCTAATCTATTAGGTGAAATGTCCAAGTTAAAGTTACCCTTGAGTTTTGTCCAAGTTAAAATTACCCATAAGACCTAAAAAAATTCGCCGGGTCTGAATTTTCAAAACCTTACTCCCCACCTCCTCCTCCTCCTCCAGTAGTTGCTAACATTGATTTCTTTTTTCTTTGGTATAGTTAAACTTAAGGCAAAAACACCTTAAGAAACCATTACAACTCCATCAACACAATTACAAGGAGCATTACAGAGATATTATATGCAACATAAAGTACGAGGATAATATGGGCAACAAAACTTACAGATATGATGTAAGAAACTTGAGCAAACTTGACTAATAAGGACACTAACAACTCTAGAGACACAGCAAAGAGAATCACCCTGTAATACAACTAATTGAATCCTTTCCTTGTGAAGTTTAGATGGTATTATTTGGAAAGAACTAATTTCTTCCTAATCAACTAACAATTTTGCACAGGGTAAAATTGCTAACATTGATGACTATGAAAGGAGAGCAACAGATATCATGTTATTTGTGCCTTCATAATGGTAAAGTTGTGGATAAGGTCTTACAATCATTAAATTAGAAATAATCATACTATAAATCTGGTGGATATGGAGGAAATAACAAATTATTAGTTTTGAGGTTAACAATAGTTCTTGATATCAAACGAAGATGTTAGGAGGGAGGTTGCAATTATAACATCGATGAGAGTGATCAGGGGATATGGAACGAGTTGTGGTGGATTATCTTTTGAGTTTAATAGGGTAAAGTGGGAAACATACAAAATAAATCACATTTTCAAAAGAATCATAGAACCACTTGAAGCTAGAAAAACTAATGCCATTTCAAGAGGTGCCTTTTAAGATGCAGTATGTTGTGGCACTTTCAAAGAAGCAGTGGCAGATGACGTTCAAGTGACCACTATCAAAGTAGATCAAAAAATAAACATGCTGTAAGCATTTGAACCAAATGCAGCATGTTTAGCTAGGGTTTTATTTCATGCACTCTTAGCTTCACTACCACATACCCGCCTCAAATAAGAAAAATGAAAACTAGGTTTGGGGTTGGGGAAATGATCTGTGAATTTCCATCATTACCTCAAATAACCGAACACAGAACCCTTCCTACATGTCTTACCACATTGAAGTAATATTAACAATTAAAACAAAATAAAACAAAATTTGAATGAATTCCGAAATTCTAGGCTTTGGTTATGATCAGAATTTGTTTCAAAATTCGACCGTAAGAGAAAGGGAAAAGTTTAATCTAGGAGTTGCTTTGGTTTCTGCAAACCGGAAAATCATGTCTTCAATTAGCTTGATGTGTAATTAAAATATATACAGAAAAGATTACCTCTTAGGGCTTGGTAGCCAAGAATGGCAGCCATGGCAAAGAGAGGGACAGCAATTGGGGCAATTATCTTTGACGGATAATGGCAGGCCCATTGACTAAACTTTCCACAAGTTTGACTACTAAACCAAAGACTTGCCACATGTTCATCAACCAATGGTTTCTCGGCTACCATAGTCCTCCCGACTCTCCGTCCTGTGGGAGAAGTTTGTGGGCTCATCAATTTCTTTCCCGACTCTACATGTTCATCAATTTCTTTCACCGACTCTCCAGTCACCGTGGGAGAAGTTTGAACAAGTTCTTGTTGTCTATTCTTTGCATGACCCCATTGGAGAGTCGGTGCAAGAGATAGATGGCGAGAACTAACTTCTTACTTGTAAACAAGAAGTTGTACAAGAAAACTTAGTTGAGAAACCATTGGTTGATGAACATGTCGCAAGTGCTGGTTTAGCAGTCAAACTTGTGGAGAGTTTAGTCAAATGGGCCTGCCAGCATCCATAATTTTGTCATCGTTCACCATTTCTTGTACCATAGTCCTCCCGTTTTGCCTAATTGGGTCCGAAACTATGAGCCTGAGACTTCAATTTTTCCATCTTCTTCTCATCATCTCCTTTCCTTCTTTGCCGCCACATTCATAAGACTTTGTTTCTTCAATGAATCTGAAAGCTTATCCTGCAGAGTTGCAGAGCATTCCTTTCTTAAACTGAAAGAGTATTATCAATACATAACAATAATATCATGTTTGTTTTTTTCTGTCTGGTAGAAAAACACGGATCCCACTGTTATGGTGTTTGTTTGTTCCACGACCATTACTAAGATGAAGGCTAATCTCTATCTGTATGAAGGAAATGAAATAGCATCAGCCTGGTGCGCTATCGTTCTCCCTATCGCTATCTATTACGTGAAATGTCCAAGTTAAAGTTTCCGATGACCCACTAATTTAAAAATTCATACTGATGGAGTTAAAAATCACCCTCGCTAACATTGTTGACTATCAATACTAGATGACCCCACGCCACGGTGGGAAGGCCGCCAGAAGAAAAAGGAAACACTCACTGCAATTGGGTACGTAAAAGAAAATTTATGGCTAAAGTGAAAATATCATTTTTCTTGAAACGGAGAGAGTACATCGTTTTATTAGTTGCAAAAGAAAATTAGTTGATGCATAAAACCAAAATATGGTTACATAAAGTATTATGTATCTTTTTGTGGTAGTTTGCACAAGATTTTTGTTAAAGGGAGAGCAAAAAGTGATATGAGGAGAGCGAAAATCATTGTTGCCTCGCTAACTCGACCGGTTTGATTAATTTACCTGACTCGGGCAAAAATACCCTCAACAAGACATGTTCCCTTTAGACGCATGCGCACCCAAAACCTAATTTTAGGCAGAAACTTTGGATCCAAAATCACGACCAATTACCGCTACTTCCCGCAGAACCAGCAAAACATCCATTATCGCTACTAAATTCTCCACTTCAACAGGTGGGTTTGCAAATGGAGAACTCATATCTGGAATAGCTTTCCAGTGGTAATTAATCTTGGATTGTGTAATTTTGAATCCGTAAACATTACTAACTACAACTGTTTGATCAGTTGGTGTAATTACTCCCTTGTTTCTAATCTTGATAAATGCCGAGAGTGCAGCACCAGTTTGAGGACAAACAAATGCACCAGTAACATCTGTATATTCCATCCATTAATTGATCACCGCTATCTCAAATCATAATTTTTCTAAATAAAAAACAATTTATTCCATAGAAACTAGATCAACAATCTGAATTGAAAATTAAAAACTACTTTTGGCTCTGATTGGTTTAAATTCACCACACTGCTCTACCGAAATTTATGATGTATAACAGATTAACAACGGCAGATTGAACACAGACCAAACATGAATTGGCAACTCCTAGTTTTTCAAACATTTGAAACCCTTTATACAAAGCTTAAGTGTTCCCTAAATTCCCACCGTAAACATTTGAAACCCAATCAACTTCTCAAAGAATCAGCCTAATAAATCCGTAATTCGTAGGATATTTTTGGCTAGGAGAAAAGGGTATTTTTGGCCAAAGTAAAATAGTTATTGACTCATTTTAGGAATCGACCGAGTTAACGAGTGAAACAACGATTTTCGCTCTCCTCGAATCACTTTTTGCTCTCCCTTTAACAAAAATCTTTGCACAATGGATCTCCATTTTATTTTCAAAATTGTGCCTAAAATGATAAATATTTTTCCAATTTTTTCGTAAAAACTCTAAATTTAATATTGTTGTTTATACTCATTGCGTAGATTTTTTTAAAACCTTTCCAACGAGATAAAATTTGTAAAATTCCAAGGCACGGATTTTTAGATATGTTATATTAAAGTTTGGTTGTCAATTATACCCCTAAAGAAATATGATACACAAGAAATTATAATAAAATTTGGCTCTTATATCTAGTTGCCCTTCTTTTTTGGTTTATTTACGAAAATGTCTAATATCTTACTGCCCTTCCTCTTTGGCTTATTTACGAAAATGTTTAATACCTTAGTGCCTTCCTCTTGAGTTTATTTACGAAAATATCTAAATGAAAAAAAAAAAAATTGATTTAGAGGGGCAGTGTCGTTCTTTCATCGTTGAACCAAATCCAATCTTTTGTGTCTAATTGGAAAAAATGTCACGCTTCACATTGACACAAAGTCACCATATATAAAAGTCCTCTCGCTTCGCTCGGTTACCTAATTACTTGATTATTATCTCAATCCTAGACATATATTCTCACCTTTTACATATAAAGATACAAAAGAGAGCAGCAAAAATCATGCCATTTGTGCTTTAATAATGGTAAAGTTGCGGATAAGATCTTACAATTATGAAATTAGAAATAATCATGCTATAAAAGATAATCATTTCATCTGGTGGAGTTGGAGGAAATAACAAATTATTAGTTTTGAGGTTAACAATAGTTCTTGACATCAAACGAAGATGTTAGGAGGGAGGTAGCAATTATAACTTCGCTGAGAGTGATCAGGGGATATGGAAGGAGTTGTGGTGGGTTATCTTTTATGAGTAAAGTGGGAAACATACAAGAGGTGCCTTTTAATAGAATCATAGAACCATACAAAATAAAGTGGGAAACATACAAAATAAATCACATTTTCAATAGAATCATAGAACCATACAAAATAAAGTGGGAAACATACAAAATAAATCACATTTTCAATAGAATCATAGAACCAATTGAAGCTAGAAAAACTAACGCCATTTTAAGATGCAATCCGTTGAGGCACTTTGAAAGAAGCAGTGGCAGGTAACTTTCAAGTGACCACTATCAAAGTAGATCGAAAAAATAAACATGTTGTAAGCATTTGAACCAAATGCAGCATGTTTAGTTAGGGTTTTATTTCATGCACTCTGAACTTCACTACCACATACCCGCACAAATAAGAAAAATGAAAACTAAGTTTAGGGTTAGGGAGATGATTTGTGAATTTCCATCATTGCCTCAAATAACCAAACACAGAACCCTTCCTACATATCTTACCACATTGAAGTAAAATTCAATCACAATTAAATCAAAATTTGAATGAATCCCAAAACTCTAGGGTTTGGGTGTGATCATAATTTGTTTCAAAATTCAACAGTAAGAGAAAGGGCAAAGTTTAATCCAAGTGTTGCTTTGGTTTCTGCAAACTGGAAATCGAATCATAACTTCAATTAGCTTGATGTGTAATTAAATTCTACAGTATATAGAAAAGATTACCTGTTAAGGGCTTGGTAGCCGAGAATGGCAGCCATGGCAAAGAGAGGGACATCAATTGGGGCTTGTTAGTAATTGGACCAATAATTTTGTCTTCTTGAACCATAGTCCTCCTGTTTTCCCTAATTGGGTCAATTACCAATGGATCATTAACAACCCCTACTATGAAACTATGAGCCTGAGACTTCAATTTTCCATCATCTTCTTCTCATTATCCTGCGATCTTTCATCTGCTTCCTTATTCGCCAAGTTCATAAGAATTTGTTTCTTCAATGAATCATAAGAACTTCCTTATTCGCCAAGTTCATAAGAATTCTACTTTGCTTTCTTTTATCTGATCTGAAAAAAATGGAGAAATTTCTGGTAAGAACAGAGGAAAGAGATGGCGAGTGAAAATATAGGGCAAGAGGGGCGATGAATTTTTTATAAGGGTTTTCCGGTTTGACACTTATCGGACCCAGCAAGTTTCACGGAGGCCCATTTGTTTATAGAGAGCTCATTGAGTCGGCATTGACCACTTTCGACGCACATTCACCAAAAAAAAAAGTTTAGGAGAGGGTTTGACTTTTCCAAAAAACTTTTGTTACAGGGAGGAGGTTTTTGGATCATGGGAGGGGGGAATTCGGATTCAACTCACCTATTGGAACCGAGTCTAAATTATTTACCGAGTTGGACAAATTTATCCTCGACTAACACAAAAATATTAGATGATTCCTTCGACAAAAAAATTCCAGTTCTTCCTCCCAACCCAACTCCAACCACGAAGAACAAACCCTAGAAATATTTATCAAAGTCTCTTGAAATATAACCAAATTATGTCTGGGTTTTATTCGATGCTTAATTTACTTGCAATTTCACAATCTTAATTCTCATGTAGCGGAACCCCCATTTCCAACCATAACGAACTAACCTTTGAAATATTTACCAAAATCTTCTAAAAAATTTCAACCAAATTATCATCAGATGTCGTTCAAGGGTTAATTTCTTATTTGATGATCTTAATTGTTATGTAGCATAACATGCAACATTTGGTATCATGCCCTGTAAGGCTATACTGTATGGATTCTTTAAGTTTGGAAGAGTTTCTTAAAAGCTTGATGTTTGAGAATATTCGTTATGCAAAAATATTCACATAAATTGGGAGCTAAAGAGTTTCAACAATCAGTAAAATCTCCGAGGATTTTTCTATCACGTTTACTCTGGAAAAAGAGATACCAACTTAACACGCTATCCAGGGTGAACGAGAATCCAAAAATGCCATGAAATCAAACCTTTCCTTTCTCAATAACTTTGGTGAGCGTTAAAATTACATGCCTCTTTTTCCAGAGTAAACGAGAACCAGTTACAGGGTGCAACGAAAAGAGAAAGAGCACTCTTTGTTGTTGCTTATCTTTTAACAAGTGTTAATTTCTAATTTATTTTTATTTGTTAGAGATGTTTTTGGCTTTAGTTATGGCTTCTTTCTGCACTGTTACGTGGCTTCTTGTTGCATTGTTATGCATCGTTTAGATTTGCAGAATGAACTGAACCAAGTGCATTTGCCATATGCGTTGATGCACAAAGATAGCACTTCTTTGGGTGTGTGGTCATTAAGCATGTGGTATATATGACAGACAAAGATAACACTTCTTTTATATGATCGTCTCTCTTGATAAACTCTCCAGCCAATTTAATCTTTTTAGAGTATCGCATATTTATTTCTTTCAAATCCTTGCCCATTTCGATCTTCTTTTCAGTATATATGTCACAAATGCAAATGCATATAGGTTGTTTCTAGGGATTTTTTGTTTTCTCGTCCACACACAGTGATTCCCGGAGTAAATGAACAAGTGAACTAGAAGAATTAAGTCCAATGGCAGGAAAATTAAAAACTCTTATTATAAATCTTAACCAAAAGCCCCATGCAACAGGAAATAGTTCTTCTATATATCAATTCGCATACGCATTTCGAGAGTATATGTGAAGTATTTTGCACAAAAGATGCCTATAACATCTCGCACTACATATATTTAATTTGATGGCAATGCATTTCCTCCTTCCCGTTGTGATGGTCCTTTACACATGGTTTTTCGCTTGGTGACTAGTGTTTCAACACTTCTTTCATGACATAATTGTAACCAAGAACCTAGAGTAGAATCACATGAGTCTTTACTCCTTTAATAATTTGTATAAAACCACAAAATTTTGCGCTTTATCAACAACCATAACATATGGGCATCAGAAGAATTTCTTCTTTACTAGAAAGAGAAGCAAATGGAATAACTATAGCATTCAAATTAAGTGTGACATTATAAGACTAAACAATAAAAACTGGAAGAAGAAGAAAAAACGGAAAATGGTTCATTTGTCCAAAAAATTTAAAACACGGTTCAAAATGGACGAGTAAAAAATTTTATGGGTGAAATGGACAAAAAAAAAATAGCAAGGATGAAACTGGTTCATCCTGGCTTAAACTTAAAAATAGTAAGGATGAAACCTGGATGCATCCTGTGTAAAATAAAAATAAGAAAAAATATTTCAAAATGGACAGGATGAAACTGGTTACATCCTGCCTATTTTAAAATTTTTGTCCATTTAAACAATATCTAAATCTGACTGTCATTTTCACCCAGGAAATTTTGATTTTGGTCTTTTTAACCAATTTTGTGAAGAAAAAATGGACATTGAAACGTTATAATTCGCTATCACTGAAATAACAGTGAAATGTTCTATCTCACTACCACTTGAGTGGTAGTGAAAGTGGCATTTCACTATCACCTGTATTATAGAGAAATTTGGTATTCACTTCTTATATTGTGATCGTGAATTCTCTATTTGTCTTCTACTTGTATGAACGAACCAAGTTTTTACAGACTTTCTTTTTAAAAAACATTCACAAAAATAAGAGAGAATTGTGATTTAATAATGTGGGTACCAAAGATTTTTAATTTCCATCAAACTCCAGTACATTTGAAGACATAATATCACGAAATGTTTCATTTAATTTTGGCTTTAAGAATGGTTCCCAACCTTAAAATCTCGATTTTTTTCGATTTTTTGTTTTTTGAAATTGCTTCAAAATCTAGATATCCATCCATCAATATCATTGTACCTTTGTGGAGGATACACTCTTGTGATGAAGTTTTTAAAATTTTTATGGCGATAAATTAAATGAATCCTACATGAAGTCGCAGTTTTAGTGTTTATGAGTGTTCTTCGTTAGTCGGAAGCATAAGTAAAGATGAAGGTTAGTATTTGAAACCTGTAGTGAACTTATGGGAGGGTATTTTTGTCCGAATCATAAGAAAGTACTGAATAGGTAACAATAGTTGAGTTGACTCCGGTTTTCCCACTCCCTTGATCTAAAAACCTCCTCCCTATAACAAAAGTGTTTCGAAACTCTCAGGGTAGGGATGGCCATTTGCCCCACCCAAACCCACCCCCGTGGGTACCCGCCCCGTTTGGGTAGGGTTTTACCCGCACAAATGGGGATGGGGTCGGGTATGGGTAATACCCGAAACCTAAGCTATGTGGATGGGGTGGGGACGGGATTCAAGGTATCTGCCCTATACCCCCGTACCTTTCATAACTTAGGGGTTTAGACTTTTATGTAACAATGTGTATAACTTTTATACTTCCACCACTTAGTCGAGCTTTCCTTCAGTATGAAAGACTTAATATGAAGATTAAGATAGAGGAAAACCTGATCCTCCTGTTCTGCTGAAAGATTGATTGTATTTGCATAAATAAGGTTGTCCCAATCTCCAGCTGATGGATAAGGTCTATCGAAACTTGGATGCATAAGATGTTCCATCTCATTATACTCATGAGGATAGGATTCATCCTGATACTCATTTGCTTATTGCTCAACTTGTTGTTGATATCCAGAAATATCTTGTTCTACTTGCTGACTTGCTTGGCTACTGGAAGAAGAACTCTCTCTTGCTCTTTTTGGTCGTCTAGCTGTTGAAGTTTCAGCACCACCTCCCCCTGATTGAGTATAAATAATAGAGATATGATATCCATCCTCGGGAATTTGAAAAGGCTTCTTCTCCATCCTCTTCTTGCCTCTTGATTTCTTAGGAGAGATCAAGATCTTGTCTCCTTGTTTGTATTTAGGGTTAAATTGCTTTGGATCAATCACTTCTCCAAAGTCATCAGCAAATCTGAAAATCAAACTCGCAATGGTTTGCACATTATGCGCGCTTTAGTTCTAGCATTCCATTCATTATGATCCAAAATAATACGTTGGACATAGTTTTCTTGGTTGTCTTTGGAAGTATATTGGCACCCATTGAGTAACTTTTGAAGCAGTCATCACACCTCTGAGCATTGGATTAGAGATATAAAACTCTATAAGAACACTTACTTTGCATTTGTATCGGTTGGGTTACTATCCTCTGGAATCAACTTAAGTGGATTACCAAGAATACTTGGCTATCTCGATTTTCTACTTCTACATTTAGAAATTCTGGTGGAAGCTTCTTGATGTCGATCCAAAATTGTTGTAAGTGGAAATCCAGAGATTCAGGAATAATTGAAGTACTCCATTCTCTAAAAACAGCAAGATAACCATTAAACTCCATGGTCCCTCCTCCAACACATAATTATAGGAATCCCAATCATAAAATCTGAAAATAAACATATTCCTAGCATTCCTTTGAATCTGAAAATGATTATGACCCCAAGCCAAAGCTGCTTCTTGTTCCACTATATCTGGACTCATTGGATTCTCACAGAAAATTTTGGACATCAAACTAACTACCCATTTCTAAATGGTTGGTTGAAGTTTAATATGGGGATAACTGATAACTCTCTGAACTTGATCCTCACCATCTAAGTTTGTGTTTCTAATTATATCTATAAGATTAGAGATCTCCCCTACAGATTTTCTAGTGGACATTGCAATGAGAATGATGATTAAGAGAAAGTAAAAATTGATATGCGCTGGATTGAACCTTGAATTGTAATTATTTATAGAATGTTTGCATGAATTTTTTCCGCAACGTGTAAAAAGGTTCAGAGAATACCAGCCACCTCGCATCCAAGTAATGAATTGAGAATGCAATTTAGGAACTTGAATTCGATTATTAATCAGAGCTCCTTTTTCTTTAGCATCAGATTATGTCATTACTTCGTGTAATGAATTGATATTGCAGCTTAGTAGGATGGAATCGATTATTGATCAGAACCCCTTTGTCTTTAGCATCAGAAGCTCTTTTAATTTCATCACTTTCAATGAATGGAGTATTCATCCATATCTTCATGGTGAGACAACCTTTAAAAATGGGACAACCTTTAGCAGAGAGGAGAATCAAAAGCCACCTAGCAATACCTGCTAGACATGACACCAACAACACAAGATAAATAAATCAGTTTGAGAACATCGAAACAAAGTTAGGGCAAACGACAAGATAAAGATTAAAGTAAGAAATTTTAGAAACCCAATTCAGTACATGATCAGTAGATAGTAACTAATAAGAAATTAAGTGAAATCGAAAAGCAAATTGAAGATTGAGAGAAGATTTTGATTCGAAATTTGCTACTCAGTAAACCGATTCAGTTACTGAGTTGATCGCCGATTTTTCGCACTTTCTAGAGCCCTCTATTTGTGCAAACAACGTCCGGTGTTAGTTATGTTGGTGTTATCCACACTGTCTCCTACTGTAGTACATGGCGTCAGGTTGCCTCCTATTACTTTTCCGCATAACACTTTCGTATAAACAAGTACCAATGGTTTGGTTCATACCCACTGTAATCTTGCGTGAGCCTTTTAGGATGATGGTCGTAGAAATCGAGCACTTCCTTCATTCCGTTAACTGGTAATGCTTCTCCTAAAAATTTTACGGCGAGGTAGTAATGAATCGATATTACATCTGTTGGTTTGAATTTAAAACCAGAGGCAAGGCTAGCCAACTTGGCTTCATCATCAAGACCGTGGCCATTGGGTTGGTACTAGCAGAGAGGTTGGTTTTGACAATTTGGCATTGGGTTGGTACTAGCAGAGAGGTTAGTCTTGACAATTGAAGAAAAATACATCGTATCTGTATAAGAAAGATGGATATATTAGTAACACATTAACAAGGACACATGCACTACAGTGGGAAAATCATCCGATGATTATATGACGAGTAGCTTTTGCTACAGTTTTAGGATATGCGATGAGTCTTTTTTTTTTTAATAGAAAAACTTAGGCCAAGAAGGACATAATGCACATACATGATATCTGTTAATGACTTTTAAACTAATTAAAACGAAAGTAACTGGGTTGATTCTGGTAGTATTGTCTTCTTCTTCGCAGCTCATGGCTTCATGAAAGTTCAAAGGAAATCTCCCTTTAACAACATTATGGTAAAGTAACTTGAAACAAATCAGAATTTACATGGATTCAGCCTGTATTTCCATATTGGTATGCTGCATTTCTTTTGCTCATTGGAGTGCTAAGTTTTCTCCTCCCGTTGATCCCCCAATTCCATAGTGGCCTGGGTGTCCTCTTGCTCCAATAGTGTTACCTGCAAAATATGTAGAAGTTAGGGCAGTATAAAATATCAGAGTGTCAGGATCTTGGAGGGTGCATATTTTGATGATTATGCCAAAAGGTCCTCTAGTGTATTGATACATATGGTAAGGCGCAATAGTACAATCATCAGGAGATTCATGATCCTCATAATTTAGGAAAAAATTATTCATAACATGGCTTGGGAGCTTAAATATTCTGTTGTAGTTGCATAGGTGCTTCTTAAAGCCATTTGATGTTTGTCTAGCATTTGGATGGATATGTCTGAAAACCAGATCACATCAGATGAACCAACAAACATTAGTATAAAGGCTGCAGTTGTTGTTGACATTTCCAGGTAGAAACCAGGAGTTCAGCTAATCTATGAAGACAGTTGTGTTATCAAAATGAACATGATTAATGCCAATAATGTCCTTCCAGACTGAGGTGGCATCAGGACAATTTAGGAACATATGTGTCATTGTTTCCTCCCCACTTTTGCATATTGCGCAAATATGATCAATGTAGTGCAGAATGCTGGCTATTTTAGCATTGGTGGGTAGGATTTCATGAGCACATTTCCAAATAAAGATTTTAATCACTGGGGAAATGTCCATATTCCATATTTCTCCCCAGTTTCTTATGGCAATATCATTTCTATATGAGTACTCCATCTTGGCCTTGTAAAGGGCTTTGACAGAGAATTTTCCTGTATCATTCAGATTCCACTGAATCTTGTCTTCCTTCACTGCATGGGTATCCCGGGCAAGAATATCCCGAGCAGTATGTTGATTGAAGTAAGTTTGGACTAGAGTATTATCCCAGTGACCATTAGGTAGAAGTAAATATGAGACTGTCTCAATTGAAGTGGGGCAGTTAGCAGATTTGATAAGATTTGCAGAGATACTTGGAATCTAGATATCATCCCAAATTTTGATCTTCCTCTCATTGCCAATTCTCCAGGTACAATGTTGTTGTATGTTGTTAATGCTCTCTAAGATGCCTTTCCATATCCATGAGTCTCCATCTTTTGGCTTGATGTCCATATTGAGAAAATTCCTCCCAAAAAGATATTTGGCATCTATCAGTTGAAACCATAAAGAGTCTTTATCTTGTTCTGATCTCCAACCAATTTTAGTGATCATAGAGCTCTTGAACAGTTCCATATTCATGAAGCCTAATCCTCCTAGCTTTTTAGGTTTACTGATCAGATCCAGGCCTTTGGGTAGTAACCTTTTGGGTTTTCTAGGCTTTTCCCCCAAAAGAAGTCTCTTTGAAGCTTGTTGAGATCTTGGCAGGTTTTCTTAGGTAGTCTGAAGCAGTTCATTTGATATATGCTAGAAGTAGATGTGACAGATTTTATGAGAACTTCCCTCCCGGATGGATTTAGAAGGACATTTTTCCAGCTAGAGAGTCTTATCCTTAACTTGTCAACACTTGGCTTGAAAGGGTTTATTTTGCTCATGTGAGTGAAGAGTATGGATCCTAAGTACTTGTCATCCATATGAAGAAATTGAACTCCCATATTATTGTTGATGGTAGGAATAAGATCAGGATTGGTATTTTTACTGAAGAAAACTCCAGATTTGTTGAAGTTGATTAGCTGTCCTAAAGTTTGCCCAAAGATATTATGAATGTCCATAATATTTGGGCTTCAATTTTATTTTCTTTGCAGAAGACCATACAGTCATCAGCAAATAGAAAATGGCTGATAGAAGGTACATTCTTGCAGATTATGCATTCCAGTGATTGGATCGAAATCTTCAGCATGAATAAGAGTTCTAGAGAGGGATTCCATGTAGAAGAGAAAAAGATAGGGAGATAATGGGTCACCTTGTCTTAGGCCCCTAGAAGATTTGAAGAAGGTGTCAGGAGAACTATTTATAAGGGAAGCTGAGGTGGTGGTGGAGATGCACTGTTGGATTTTGTTGCACCATTGATCATTGAACCAAATCTTCTTCATGATGGTGTGTAAAAAATTCCAGTCCACTCTGTCAAAAGCTTTTGCTATATCAATATTGATTCCCATGCTTCCATTATCACTTTTTTTACCCCTCTTAGTTCTCATTGTGTGAATTATCTCATGAGCAATTGCAATATTGTCAGAAATTTGCCTTCCAGGTATGAAAGCAGATTGGTAAGGAGATATGATTTTATAGGTAAGATTTCATTCTTTTGGATAATAGCTTGGAAATGATTTTATATGTTGTGTTGCAGAGGCTTATGGGTCTGAAGTGACTTGGTGAAGTTGGGTTATCAACTTTAGGAATGAGAGATATAAAGGTGGAGTTCATCCCTTTGAGCATGTGACCAGAAGTAAAAAAGTGTTGTACCATTTTGAAAATGTCATTTCCCAAGATTTCCCAGTTGGCTTGAAAGAAGTTTGGAGGGAAGCCATCAAGACCTGGAGCTTTGTCACCTGCCATACTGAACAAGATAACTTTAACTTCATTTTAATCATGGATCTTGTTTAGCATAGTGTTATCAATTGTCGAAATGATTGTGGGTATAAGATCAATAATTTTTAGGTTTATGTTTATGTTTTCAGTAGTAGCCATTCTAGAGAAGTGAGTTGTGAAGCAGTTCATCACTTGTTGGTAATCTGTTATCCATTCCCCTACTTCATTTTGAATTGTATCTATCTTTTTTCTCCTGGCTCTGCTTTTGCTGGATCCGAGAAAGTATTTAGTATTTGATCCCCTAGTTTAATAACTTGATCTATACTCTTGGTTTTCCAAAACTTTTCTTCAATATCTTGCCAATTTTTGAGGATGTGTCTTGCATCATCTAGTGCCTACCCTCTATCTATCCAAGTAGTTGTTGTGTAGCCATTGTAGATATTGCTTGCATTCTTCTATATTAGTTTTGATGTTGCCATAAACCTCCTTATTCCACACTCTGATTTGAAGTTTGATATCCTTTAGTCTTCTGGCAATGATGTAAGCAGTGAATCCAGAGTGAATTTTGTTCCAACATTCCTCTATTATTTTCTTGCAGTCATCCTGATCCAACCATGGACCAAAGAACTTGAAGGGGATACTGCCATTCTTCCAATGATTGGAGTTGAGAAGTATAGAATGGTGGTCAGACCCAATGGCCAACATGCTAGAGATGGTAGTGTTGGGATAAAGAAGTAACCAACTTTCAGTTGCCAATCCTCTATAAAGTCTTTGTTCTGTGAGAGCAAATATTTTTCTTTTGTTTGACCATGTAAATGGGAAACCAGTGAACCCAGATCCACTAGGTCCTAATCAAGGATTTTGCTATTAAACAAAGAAGCTTCAGTAGAGTCTATTGGATGAGTGCTGAATTTTTCAGAGTCATGAAGAATAAGATTGAAGACACTAATGACCAACCAAGGAAGTTGATTGTTGGCCGTTGTTTTATCCAAAATTTTCCATGAGTCAATTTTACTAGTAGTATCATAAAGACTACCATAGTAGCCAGTGAAAATCCAAGGGGGGCTATTAGCAGTGCTGACTATAACATTGATATAGTTTAATGAGAAATCAATAATGTCAATAGAGATATTATTCTTCCATATCAAGGCTAGGCCTCCAGCATTGCCACTTACCCCTCCTGGGTTAACAAACCAGAAATTGTTGACATTTACCTCATGCATAATTTTTTTAAGGCCTTCATGTTATTTCTTAGTTTCAGAGATAAAGATGATATCAGGATTCAGTTTATTTAACATGTCATTCAGGTAAATCTTGGCATCCCTAGTTCATAATCCTTGGAAATTCCATGCCAAAGCAGTGAACAATTGCCAAAAATAAGACACATTGGGATACTTGGATGTTAGTCTTCTACTAATGCTATCATAAAATATAGCAATGAGAATCTGACAGTAAAAGATAAAAGAGAGATAAACTATAATATTTAAGATTAAGGAGAGTAAGTGGTAGTTTACCATGATAGCAGATGAGGAGTTTCCCAAGGTATCATTAGCTAGAGGAAGAGTGTTATTGATATTTGTAGTAGTTACCTCCAAATCCTTGAATCTCTTGAGGTTTTCAGTGTCAATGTTGTTCAGGTTGATCTCATCACCATTGTAGGTTGGTTTCTTCCTCTTAACCTCAGGAAAGGTGATCATCAGAGGATTAGAGCTATTGTCCTCAAAGATATGGGATTTTTTCTTTTCTTTCCAGGCCTCTTTCTTTTTCTGAGCAATTTCATCCTCCATTCTATACTTAATTTGAGCCAAAGTGGGAAGAGAATTGAAGGGAAAGGCTTTTGGAAGAGCAGTCGCAGGAAAGTAAGTATTAGCATCAGCATCAACTAGATGATGGGGAGTGGTTGTAGCATTGTTGTTGTTGGCTCTTGCATCAGTTTTTATTCTTGGAAGATTTTTCTTACTGATGAGAAAAAATTTCTTGATCAAAACCAATTTTTTGTTTCTGATTTGACAGGTAAGAACATCAGGGTGGGGGGAATTTAGATCATCAGTTGGTGAAGGCTGAGCTTCAAAGGTAACATGGTTGCTGGAGGAGGAAGTAATGTTTGCTTTAGATTTCTCAAGTTCCAACTTCTTAGCTTGATTCATTTTTGCTTCAAATTCTCAACTGCAAAGATCGAATCTCGAGTAAGGTCTATGGATAACATCTTTTCCAGCTTGGACAATTTTTCGTTGAGGGGTTCTTGGTGGTGGTGATGGTTGGGGTGTTGGTAGGGATTGTTGGGGGTGATTTTGGTTTGGTGGTGTTGCACAAAGGGGTCCAGGGTGATCAAGGATTCTGCAGACTTTACAGAACTTAATGTTATTCAGAGCATAAGCAATTTCCAGCCAGTAAGATAAAGTAGTTGTTTCAAAAGTTTTAATACCAAAACTGAGTGGTTTAAAGACATTCACACTGATGAAGTCTTGAAACTTAAGATGTTCCCCTTTTCCTTGAAAGATAAAGCCAAGACCTGGCTAAACAACCTACCATCTGAATCCATTGAAACATGGCAGGAACTTATTGTTGCTTTATATATGAAATTCTACCCTAAGCATAAAACTGCAGCTGTTAGACAAGAAATTAGTTCCAGTGTGCAACAAGAGGGAGAGTCTCTCTATAGGTTTTTAGAGAGATTCAATGATCTCCTATCCCAGTGTCCTCACCATGGATTTGATAAGATGAAACTCGTAGAAATTATTTATGATGGTTTAGACTAGTCGACCAAAGCCATGGTCGAGTCTATGTGCGCTGGTGAGTTCACCAAGTAAAAGTCTTGAGGATGCCTTTACCTTCTTAGGAGTTGTTGCTTTGAGAAATCCCAACAATGGGAGTCTTGTGTTGAACCCCTAAAAGACTCATGGTTAATAGAAGTAGCACCAATATGGTAGATACGAGTTTTGCGTCAGATGCTAAGTTTGCTTCTTTGTCTAGAAGGTTAGAAGCTTTGTAAATGGGTCAGTCTAAAAATAGGTCCCTTGTTGAACCTAATAGAACCTCTCAAGTCTCTAGCTGTGGAATAGAAACCGATAACTCATTTTGGGAAGGTTAGGTTAGTGAAGAGCAAGCCCATGTTGTCTATAACAATGCTAGGTTTCAGAACGAGAACCGTCAGAAGTTTGACCCATACTCAGAGACCTACAATTCTGGTTGGAGAAACCATCCTAATTTTTCTTGGTCTAAGGGCCGGAATCAAGATCGATCTAGTAATTCTCGGCCTTCCCCGAGTTTTGGTTATGCTAAGAACTCTTGAGTCAACCCCGGTTTGGAACCCTTCGGATAAAAAGATCACTAGTTTAGAAGAGACTCTCGCCTCGTTTATTAAAAGCTCGAAAGGATCAACCAAATGGTTGCGCAAGGGATAGAAGAAAGTAAGAGTATAGGTTATGCTAACTCTCAGTCTATTTCCGAATTGAAAACCCAGGTTCGTCTGATAAATGAGTCTCTGCGGGAAAAAGGTAAGTTTCCTAGTCAAACTCAGCCCAATCCTAGAGGATTTCATCAGGTAAGTGAAAGACCATCCCATCATGTGAATTCAATAACAACCCTTAGGAGTGGTAAAACGGTAGACAATAAGGTATCCATGACTAGTGGACATACTGTAGTTCCACCTTCTACTTCCCAAGAGGAACCCGTAGCTGAGGAAACTGAAACAACCTCTAAGGACTCCCAAGAAATTACTGTTGAGACCGGCTTTGTTCCTAGAGCCCCATATCCACAGTTGTTAGCCCCAACAAAGAAGGAGTCGATTTTCAACGAGATAATGGAAACATTTGAGAAGGTGAACATCAACATTCCGCTATTAGAAGCAATTAGGCAAATGCCTGCTTATGCCAAGTTCCTTAAAGATCTTTGTACAAAAAAGCGTAAGCTTAATGTCCATAAGAAAGCCTTTTTAGCTGGACAAGTAAGTTCAATTCTTCTGAACCAAACACCCCCAAGTATAAAGACCTGGATGCCCCACCATATCTTGTGCAATCGGTAATCACATGATCGATAAGGAATTACTTGACTTAGGAGCTAGTGTTAACTTACTTCCGTATCATGTATACACCCGACTAGGTCTTGGTAAGTTGAAGCCGACTAAAATGACACTTCAATTAGCTGATAGGTCTGTCAAAGTCCCTCGTGGTGTCATAGAAAATGTTCTTATTGAGGTTGATAGGTTCATATATACAGTGGATTTTGTTGTTCTAGATACCCAACCTGTTCAGGACCCAAGTGCTCAAATACCGGTGATTTTAGGCCGCCCATTCTTAGCCACATCTAATGCCGTCATCAATTGTAGAACCCGGACTTATGAGCATATCTTTTGGTAATATGACTACCGAGCTAAATGTCTTTAATGTCATTAAGTCTTCCGAGATAGATGATTTAGAAGTGGTGAACATGATTAGCACTCTAGTTCCCGATCCTTTAGCCTGCACTATGTTTGATAATCCATTATTTGATGAACCTTTCAGTGCTTCAGAGGAGGTAACCATGACGAACACCTTAGTTTATGAGCCTATATTAGAGATTTTCTTTGATAATCCCTTCTATGATGATGTTGTTCGTTTAGATGACCAGTCTCCCAAAGAAGCTAGTTATTGTGCTGGCTTTATAGACCCTAGAATCCATCCCATAGATTTTGGTCCATCTGAGGATATTGTTCACCCTAAGTTTGGCGGTAATGATGACTCTAGTGATCGTCTTGTATCCCTAATTGAAGTCCCTAACTTGGGACTCGAGCTTTGTGCGTCTAAGGTACTACTTGAGTTTCTTCAAACTCGCTACCCGATCCTCCTGGATACCGTCCATGAAGAAACCCGGTTCTTGAAAACATATCATTCGGTTGAACTGTTTTACTAGACACATATATATATAGCCCAAAGAGACACCCCAGATAAATCTAGTTGCCTTGATAAAAGCCCTAGATCAAGTTATGCTCCGTCTGCTCATTTTTCTAATCCAATATGGTAGTCTTTCATTTGTGTCTCCGCTCTATTTGGTTCTCGAGGACCCGACTATTTCGGCTATTGGTATATGACTTTGGAAGGTGACAATACTTTTTGAGGTATTTGATGTCTAGCTAAGGACTTTAAATTTAGCATTTTCTGGGAGGCACCCACGCTGATGCTTACGGTAATATCCTTCCTTATTTCTTTTTCCATCCATCAAGTGGTAACAGTTTCTCCTTGTTCATGCTTTTAATTTAATCTTTAGAACATTGAGGACAATGTTATATTTAAGTTTGGGGGTGGGGAAGAAACTTTTTGTTAGCTTTTAGTTGCAATAAATAAACTCCAGAGCCTAGAAATTTGTGTTTATTAAGGTCGGCACTAACCAATCTAAGTGGATGGAAACATTTTGGTTGTAGGAGTTGAGGAACCAATCTGATTAGATGGAAACATCTAGAAGAGTCTATTCATAAAAGCACAGAGCTCAGGTGTTAGAAAAGAAAACATGGTAGTTTCCCCATATCCTCGTGATGGAAACATCGAAAGAATCCTGATCACTTCTTTTTCTTTTTCTTTTTACCATTTCTAGGGTGAAATAGAGTGACTGAGATACCAAAAAAAAAATAAAAAAAATAATTGAGACCAGACCATTAAACCAACCGGAATAAATACAATAAAGTCGACCACTGGTACCCTTGAACATGCCAGCTGAGTTGACCTAGAGTTAGGTTTATCGACCACTGGTTCCCTTGTATATGCTAGTGTATTATATTAGTCCAGACCAGTATCTCAGTCCATTAGGATAGGTTCACCTTAGTCAACATCATCTATGTTTTTCTCTACATCCATCTTCTTAATCTATCCATGTGATTGGTTGACTCCGGTTTATGATGTCCAGAAACTATCTGAGTAGAGCTCTGTCACTTTATATGAATTTTAGTATGCTTGAGTGCAAACTCGTGTACAGCAATTGGAATTTCGCATCAGGGTACTTCCTCCTATACTCAATGATTGTATGCCAACCAAGGAGATTCTTTAGTGCCTTCCAAGGTTTTGCGTAGATAGCTAGGGTCTGGAGTAAAGGTTTTGTGGGTACACCTCTGGTAAACCCTCCGGAGACAACACTCCGCCACTAGGGCCACCTAGGGGTTCAAATGATTTTTATTTTCTAGAATAAATTTGCTCGAGGACTAGCAAATAATAAGTTTGGGGGTATTTGATAGACACATTTTTGTGTCTAATTTGATCTCAATACTATATATTGTTGGCATTCGATTTTGTACTAATTTTGGTGTTTTATGTGTTTGTAGGTATTTTTGGGAAATAAACATTTTTCGAAAAATCGGCTCGAAAAGTTGCTCGGAAGACCCCCGGAGGACAACTACTAAAGGGACCCCTAATTTGGATAAGGGGCACCCAATTACTAAGGGGCACACTAGATGCTATTTACACCCCATTAGGCAAGTGCTAAAGGGACGCCCGTACAGGATTAGGGGGAGGTCATCTTCTCCATTTGAATCGGTTTTGGCGGGAAAAAGTGCACAGATTTACTACCCAGATTAGGGTTCGAGTTTTGGGCCATTTCAAGAGATTCAATCGTTTTTTGATTTGTATTAACTTCTTAGGCCTATACGAGAGAAGGTATGTTCGTTGGATTCGAGAAATCTGGGTTGAATAATCGGGTTTTGGATAAAACAGGGTTGAGTTTTACATGGGTGCAGTAACACTTCCCGTGTTTTTTACGTGAGGTTTCGATTATGTCAAGTGTGTCTAACTCGATCAAGCAACGTGCGTAAGTGAGTGGAGAGATTTAAGAGGGAATAATCGCGTCAGAAGATAAATCAGGGAAGATATTCCCGTAACCTGCATGGAAATAAAACCGAGTATTGTCGGGAGGATTTGGGGATTAATTACGAGAGATTCTTAGGCATGTGGAGTATAAAAGGGTATCTGGTGTCGAAAGGAAAGGGGACGGAGACTTTGGAGCACAAAAGAGTGAAGATTGATCGAGTTGCAGAATTGTTTTCTGCTGCTGTTACACCAAGAACACGAAGAACAGACGGCCAAAGACCGTCGTTCTTCAACAGTGTCAACGACTGAACCTTGAGGGTCATAATACTGCAGAGCTTGTGACGCATATTTATTATCGTTCTTTGTAACAGTGTTTTGCAACATTTATAAACGTTGCAAACACCCGGTTTTAATCATTTTCTCTCCATTTCATCTTTGTAAACAATTTTTGAGCATGAATCAATACTTTGAGAAAGTTTACACAATGATGGGCTAAACCCAATCCTTGGGCAATGGAGGAAGCTATCTTTCCAATGAAAAAGTGGTAATTCTTAATTATTTAATTTGTGCAATTTTTAATTATGATTATTTGCCTAGATTGAAAATAGATTTTATCATTTTTGTTAAACAACTGTATTTTCTATTGATGGAATATGCTTAGCCTAGGTTTTTGATATCCCATGCTTTGGATTAACAGTTGTTGTTTCTAAAAAATCTACTTTTGCAATAGTTGAGAATCAAATTGAACATGTGAAATTGCATGATTGTATTTAGTACTCCCTCCGTTACTTTTTAATAGGCTGGTTTCTATAAATAAATGTTACAAAAAAATAGGCTGGTTTCCTAATTGGGAAAGTCAAATGTTACTTTAGTTTTTAGGGACCACTTTTCTCTTAACTTCTTTTGATGACAAGTGTCATGGGGACCATTTCACTTTACTTCTTTTGTTGACAAGTGTCATGGGGACCATTTCAATTCACTTCTTTTATTGACAAGTGTCATGAGGACCATTTTCAATGATTAGTTTTCTAAATTTCCTTAATTTTGTCAAAAAACCAAACCAGCCTATTAAAAAGTAACGGAGGGAGTATCACTTTGGAATTGGTAAATAGCGGAATCCTAGCCCCAGCCTCTCCATAATTTCCAAATAACTTTTTAATTGAGCTTGTTATTTTTATTTACAAAAACTAAGTCTAAAAAAATCTGCTTTCACAAGTCTTGAACGAATCTATTACTACAACATCATTGAAAATAACCATCATTGGGTGTCTTTGGCGTGGTGCACTTGTCTTTTATTGGCTAATGATACCTTGGACATAGAACTGTCAATAAAATACAAGCTATATACAAAGATGTTAGCATAGTAGTACAAATAATATGAGAGGGATATTACCAGTATACATTTTGGTTTTTGACTGGTGGTAAAAGAAGTATAGGTAAGTCTAGATTGTTGTTGCTCAGGTTCAGTCAACTGGTTTGATCATTGATTCATTCTCTCGAGATTGTCTACTTTGTTTGTGTAGCCCTTATTCATTTCAAATTGCTGTCAAAGATTCTGTCTGAGTGCCGGTCAATATACCTCCGAAGTTTAGTCATCTTGTCTCGATTTACTCGTAATGGTCTCATGCCATATGCACATGTAGTCTCCCCACGGCAACTTTTGCCGGATTTTTTCTCTCGCTAAGTGTGATGATATTACACTCCCGGTTGCCATTTGTTCTACAAGAGAAAATTGCGCTTATACTTAAAGATTTCGAGCGATTATAGGGTGTCGGTAATGAAGAGATATATGAAGGGAAATTGAAAAGACAAGCAGTGAGTGGAGCAAGGGTGAGAGACGGAAGGGTTATCTCTTCGGAACCCGCTGCCAATTAATGGCGAAAAGACCGCAAACCAACCCAATGGGTCTTTTAAAAGCACCCAATTAACTGCCGGAAAAACATTTCTCTTCAGTTTCTCCTTTTCGTCTTCTCTTTTTCTCAAAAAAAAAAATTAGGAATTTCTATTAGTGCTTCATCATGTATGGTGATGCTAAAGCAATTGATCGTAAGGGTAAGCGAAAGATGATGGAGGTGGATATTGAGCCTCGCATCCACTGGTATCCTCATGAGTACTGTGTGGATTGTTTGCCGTATGGGATTGCTTTTCCTCAGGGTTGTGAATGTCCGCAGTTTGAAGAGAGCTTTGCGTGGTATTTGGACGATCTGCAACATAACGTGAATGTGAAAGTGGAGGAATGTTTTCAAAGTGATGGACCCCCTGGAGTTATTCATAAATTGCTGGTTGACTCTCTCGTTGAAAGATTGAGGCAGTTCTTCAAACAGAGCAAACTTGCACCAATCAATCAAGATACTAGCAACCATTTTGAGAATCAAGGTGAGAGAAAGGCTCAAGGAGGCGGTAATGGTCGAGATGGAGCATCCAGTGATGATGATGACATGCCCGATATGGATGGTTCTGAAAAGCAACCACCATCTGCTAAAGATCGAATGCCTAGATCTGATGACGATGATTGGATTTTGTATGCATATCATCCCCGATATGGACCATTTCAAGTGCATGAGGCCGGGGTGTTGCTTTTATTGCTGATCGATTTCTTGTATCGGGACTGAGCAGGATTGGTTATCAGTCTATCACTATTGATGCAAAGGAGAGGTACACGGTCCGTCAACTGGCTGCACGTCCATGCGGTATGATGAGCCTATGCATTTTTGGCGATGATGGATGCGCTTTGTCCTCAGAATCGGAAGATCAGTCGTGCCATTTTCGCCGGAGCTGTCTAACCCGCCAACGATCCGATTCCCGATCCATTATATCCTGTTGCTGCTTCTGACGGAGTTGAGCCATCTGTCGATGTACCAGGGCCATCTCAAAGTGAGAGTGAAACTGATGATGGTCAGGAGGAGGATGAAGCTGAGCCTCAAACCCCAGTACCAAAGCGTCGTTCTACCATTTCTTATGTTCGAATGACTCATGCATCGATTCGGAGCGTCAGTCAGTGAACTCGGAGCAAGACTGTTCAGAGGTAGAAGTAAGTACCCAAGGGACTCGTTTATCTCCATCTCCTGTAGAAATTGGTGGATTTTTTTTTTTTTTGGAAAACTTGCTAGTATTGAGAGAGATGTTTAACATTTGGTTTTTATTAGTATTTTGAAACTTGGTAGTATGATGTTTAAACTGGTATGGATGTTTATGATATTTTGTTGTGGATTCTAAGATGATTTCCGGTTTAGAATGGTTATGAATGAATTGTGTGTGAGTTTGATGGAAAGGGTAGGGAAATTGATGAACCGATCACGATTAAGGGTGAATAAGGCATGACCCGAATTGGAGATGGGTAGGAGGTGAATAGTATAGATTGATCGCTTTGAGTTTCTTATTCGCTTCAAGAAAGTCAGTGAACCGATGGTTTGTAAGTCCAAATTTGAAACTTGGGTTGTCGGGATAGCTATAGTTGATAGTAATTCCAGTGATTTCAGCTGAGTCTCTGAAGGAAATATTTGTAATGCTTGCGATTCTCATAATGCTTGCGTTTCTCTTAATGCTATGATTTCCTGCGAAATTTGTGATTGCTGTGTAATCTTTGTTGAAAAGGCGAGGCTACCCAAATATATCTCAAGCTAAAACTTTTCCTACCTATAAGTCCTTTCTCCGAAAGTGATTGTCTATGGACTAAGTCGAGACAATACAACTAACCGGTTCACACTTCGTGTGATCGCTTATGGATACGAGATCGAGACAATACAACAACGAAGTATGTTTACTTGATAAAAGGGTTCGGACTTAACCAAACACAATAGGATTACTTATCAAGTAAATAGGAATTAAAGTTTGTGTAACTTACTTTAATTATAATAAAACAATTATAATGCGGAAATATAAAGTAAATGACACAGCAAGATTTTGTTAATGAGGAAACCGCAAATGCAGAAAAATCCCGGGACCTTGTCCAGAATTGAATACTCTCAGGATTAAGCCGCTACACAAAATTAAACCAACTTCGTATAGTTGAGACCAATCAACTAAACCTATAGTTCACCTAGTTCCGTATGTATTCCCACGCCTCCAACTTATGAATAAGTCACGTACTTGGAACAATTCCTTTGGTTCTTATTCCAAACAGTAAAGGAACAACAAATCTGGTTGGTATCAACTCTCTTCTGTTTAGTTCTTATTCCTCCATGTGAGTACTGTGCATGGTTCACTAGTTTCCCAAATTCGGTTGACTAGGTACTAAGATCGGTTCCCCACATATCTATGGTATCTAACTTATATGCGTTGCACATGTCCATAGGATCGGTTCCCCTTTCTGCTACAAACTTGCTGCACCTCATACAAGGATCGATTCCCCTTTGTGATGTGTTGCACCTCTTCATAGGATCGGTTCCCCTTTACCCAGAGTTGGTCATACACAAATCACAAACTCGATCATACCATCTCAGGTGATTACTTAAGATCGGTTTCACTAATAAAAGTCATACCAATACATAAAAGTCAGGCCTTTGTGAATAGTTTTACCAAGAAGACAAACAATTCATGAGCGGCTATACTAAATCACACATATTGGTTGTTCACAAGATATGCAATGAATAGCAATACCAATAACGCCCGGCGATTTCCTTTTCGATTCATAAACAAGTTTATGAACTTACTTCCTTAAAACACATGTAAAACATTGTTTCCTAAGATGTAATCCTCACCTCATACCCATACATAATCACAATAGCATTTAAACGATTACGTCGATGTCTTATCTACAAAGATTAATGGTTAAGCAATAAAGCTCGTATTGTATTCCTTAATACTATGTCTATCTAGAGTGTTCATGCTTCGCAGTTTTGTTTTTAATATGCACGACTTGAAAGATACGTTAGGGAATGAAAAAGTTCAAGTCAAATATCACTAACGTCAAGCGGAAGGATGATGTTGTCGTTGTAGCTTCTTACTTCTTCACTTCTTCAAGTCTTCGAAATACTTGTAATGTCTCATATCCTAATACTTTCAAGCTAACCTATACGAAGTTGACCCTAGTACATAATCAAGCGACTCTTAACATGAGTTTCAATTCGATCCACTAGAATATGACAACCAAACTTGACATACCAACGCTTGGTGGGTTCAACCGAGTTATGATCTAACAATCTCCCCCTTTGTCAATTTTAGTGACAAAACTCTTACAATCATATGGATAAACAAATTACAAGAATTCATTACACATACGCTTGATTCCCGAATTCAACAACACAATAACATGTATACAATCAATCCTTAAATGCCGCTGTTGACATTATAATAACAAAGCTAATACTCCCCCTAAAGGTGAGATAGGTAGATTTTATCAATCCGCACATCTTTGTTATACCAATTAAAATGATATGCTACTCCCCCTTAGTCTATGCTTTCACTCTTTCGTTAGATAAACGTTTAAGCACCAATGTTCTTTTCCTTAGTGATACCAATCAATATAAAATTAATGCCAGTATCACTTGTTTACTCCATATATTTCTCTCCCTTTTTGTCACAAAATGACAAACAAACGAAAAAATAAAGGACAAATCGAAAAGAATCTTACAAATCTCAAAATAGACTTGCAAACCTATAGAGTTAAGCACGAGGGTTCCACACACCATTTTTGATAACCAATATCAAAACCGAAACTATAAAGTAATTTGTTTTGATATGTTATCAAGGAAATAATTGTCCGAAGCAATTTTCCCAATATAGTTTAGCAAACCAAAAATCAACTAAGCACCTTAGTTCCTTTGCTAAACCGAGTGTACAAATACAACCGCTTCGTTCGATAATACCAAAATAAAGATAACTCTATTTTTCTCATCAGATTCTAATTATCCATATAACTTAGACCTTTCAATTTTAAACAATATAAGTACTAGGTTAGTTAACTAGTATTTCTTGTTAAGGCATTCGATTAGACTTGAATAACCGAAACCCCCACTTTGATAAGTCTAACTAAGATAAACTTAGTTTCTCTTATCCGGAATCGAATTGGACTAAACAACTCATCCCGTAAACCTTTTCTTTCGTTAAGCCATAAACAATTCATACAAACCAAATAAATAAACTTGCATAATTATTCACCTCAACCGGAAGCAATTGAAACAACATAGACATTAAAGCACCGCAGTTGCACCGAAATTTTGTAAGCCTAAACAATTGATACCACACAATAAAGCAAGATAACAATAGTTTTTCTTAACCGGAAACAATTGAATCACTCACACATCCATACACACATCGTGGAATAAAATATCAATTGTATCAAAATTTTGTTTAGCAAAAGCAATAAATATATGAAATAAAAATCAGGCTTTTCTTAAGCAGGAAAACAATTAACTAACAACATTGTTACCTCAAATTTCGCATCCACTTCTCCAATATGTTTGCATCTTCTTCCAGGGAGAATGATATCGAAATATCATTATGTTGTCATCCTTATGCAAAACAAAAGAATAACAACAACCAACTTTTACCAGAGAAAGGTTGAAAACCGGTTTTAAACTATTGTAAGAAAAAGTTGAAAACCACCGAAACACATATGCTTTTAGGCTAAACCAAAACAATTTAACATATTGTGACTTTTTCACATATTATTTCTATCAGAACCCCTCATGATCCTTCGATAAAGCCTACCAACATGGGCTAGAACTTAATCCCGCTAAATCAAAAAGTCACCCAAACCATAAGGGTTCACAACATTATGAGATCGAATATCAAGGTAATAAAACCGAAATTAAACATCCCATAAAAATCCATAGCAATAACAAAGCATTCAAGCACAGGCTATGTAAATCAAAAACCATCACAAGAAAAATTATAATCAAACAATTTTATTCATAATAGACCAAATACAATCATTGAAAGAAATCAAAAATTGATGTTTATTTTTCAACAGATCTTTCAAAGATCATCTTCAATTTCCACAAACTTTTCAGGATCTTCATCAATAGCATCTTGACTGATATCTCGGATTCTGCACACAGTACCTTGATTATGTTTACAGGCTAAAACATTACCTTTCGATTAATATTTCGAGCATACTCCCATTACCGATTCCAAGTTTAATCGGCTTTCTTTGGTTACGGATAACGGTTCTTAGTAGTCTTTTGTCTATGGTGAGTTTCAATAGTACTGAGGAGGACTTGATGAAGATTGATAATATCAATCTTAGCATCCAGGTTGTTTTGTACAAGGAGATGAAAGCTTCGGAAGCTTGCAAGAGATGAAATCTTTTTTGAAGAGCTTGCAAAGTTGCCTTTTCTGAGGGTGTTGTGTTTTTATCCCGACCGAGACTTGTTATGCTGGTGGAAATAGGTAAGACCTATTTATACAAGTCGAGATTGAAACGTACCACGGGCCTCATGAAGGAAGAGAGTAAAGGGTGACATAATGGGAGGAGGTGGTAACCGCATGGTGTTTATGGGTGAAAACGTTTTCACCATTATTTCCTCATTTATTTGACCGCTTTATTCCTATTCACGCTTTCTTAATGTGAGCGTAGTGTACGCTGCATCTTTGTAACCGCCAAACCAATACCCCGGAAAGCATCCCCGGTTTGTGTTGATGTCTCGAGTGTTGGTTGCACCTTGAGTGCAAGTGACGCTGCTAGTGGCGCGTGTGGCATGTGCCAATGGCATGTACGGAATGCCTTTGTTGCGGGTTGCACCTTGAGTGCAAGTGGAAATGCCAGAGCTGCTAGTGGCGTGTGTGGCATGTGCCAATGTCATGCTCGGCCATTAGGTCCACGCCCTGGTGAGAAAAGCTACCAGCGAGCGTGTTGGCATGTGCCAATGGCATGCTCGGCCATTAGGGCCACGCCCCAGTGAGAAAAAGCTACCCGGCGAGCGTGTTGGCATGTGCCAATGGCATGCGTGGCCAATTTGGCCTAGGTTGCACGGTTTGCAATCCTAGGTGCGGGCCCTACTTTGGCATGGCGCGGCTAGGGCCAAGGTAAGGGTGTTTGGCTTGGCGTGGCGTGACCAAAGGTGGCGTGACCCGGCTTAGCTATGGCCAAGGCAGAGTGTGTTTGGCATGGCGCGGCTAGCTTGGGCAAGGTGTGGCTGGCATGATTTGCCATTCTTTGGTGCGTTTGGTGTGGCTGGCATGATTTGCCATTGGCACAGAGGTGCGGCTAGCTTGGGCTAGGTGTGGCTGGCATGATTTTCCATTGGCACGGAGGTGCGGCTAGCATGGTTGGCATGCTTTGGGCGCGTTGGTGTGACTAGCATAGCTAGGGCCAAGGCAGTGCGTTTGGCATGGCGCGGCTAGCTTGGGCTAGGTGTGGTTTGTCATGATTTGCCATTGGCACGGAGGGGAATTAGGGTTTGTTCGTTGTAACCCTAATTTGAAAAAATACCCACTATTAATTACCGACTACATGCATTAAATGTTCTAATAAATGTGTCATCTATGACATTAGGTTATTTGGGGTTTTACGATTTTACCCTTTGTTTAAAAATCCACCATCAACAACAGGATACGGAATGCCCGGGTATATGTGCTTACATAATTCCCGGGTATATGTGCTTCCTTACATCCGAAGATTGGACATTGTAAGGATGCACATTCCAATGCGGTTAAGCAGTGGGATGAGTAATGTCCTCATCAAATACCTCATGAGGAGATCTTTCCCCTTTTTGAACATCATCATGTTATTCTTCGTGGTTTTTGAACCCATCCTCTTTTTATAAACATTGCGAGATGCAATATCCTCGATTACATCTTGTACCCAGGATGGTATGTTCTTTGAACTTGAACCCGTATGATCTAGATCTGCCAGTCGGCAGTATGCTAATGTCTCATGTTCAAGACATTCTATATGTCCTCTTCAGGTATCCATTCCATGTTGGAAATCTTTTTCTAAACTTCGTTTAGATATACCTCTTGACATGTTACTGATAAAGAAGTTTCTCAATAAGGTCCTTATTCCTTATCTCGTGAATGTTCCAAAGATTGAGTAAGAATTTCACAATCGTAGTACGTTGATGAACTTCCTTACTTGAGAAGGCCGCTTTTTGTTCCATATAATTTGCCGATTATTTTGAAGACGAGTGTTTCTCGCTTTCCCTCACATATTCTTACATTTAGTTGAACAATAAGTTACGAGACATCATCTAGATCATCAATGATCTTTTCCTTTCTCGAATATTTTAAAACATGTTAGAAAAATCTCTCCAACATCTTTCGAAATTCAGAACTTGGGCAGACTAGTGAATCGAATCTCTTTTCAGACGATTGTTCACTAGGAATTGGAGTTGGATCCAAAGCATGTTTCTTGAGTTGTCACTTGTCATGTGATTCAATATAAGCCGAAGTTTTAGTGAAATAGACCACCTCAATCCTATGCAATGAGTCATGTATAACGTTTTGGGCATAGCTTATATAGGAAATATAACAATCCTATGCCTATATTTAGAAGTTCTTTTTCAAGTGAATACCCACATTCAATTAGTGAAATGCATGAGACATACAAAATCAACCTAGTATCTTGCACATAACTAATGAACCAATGCATTTAAGATTTAACAACCATGAATTTTTTAATATAAGTATCTGTGTTTGCTCTCTAGAAAATCCGGGTGGAATTAATTATATTCATTCATGGTAGCTGGGAAAGAATTCCAAAAATAAATAACATAATATACTATTAAGGCATCGGAGAAAACTAACCATTCTGGTGAGCATTAAGATTTGAAGAACGGATGCAATTAAGATTTGAAGAACCGATGCAAATAGTCTTTGTTGGTTTTATTTTATTTAGATTGGGATTTGGAAAACTGATGTAGATAGTATTTATTAGCTCCATTCTATTTAAGTTGAAAACTAAATCAACCTGTAATAAGAAAGGTTCAAAAATAACAAGTTTGTGACAATACTAGAAAAGATCAGAGGCAAAATAAATTGAATATAATTTTTATAATCTATTGTGTTTGTTTTTCTGATAGATCACAAATAAATTGAGTATTTTTTATTTTTGGCTTCCACCTAGTTTCAAATTAATGTTATATTAATATTAATTTATTACAAGTGATTTTTTCAAGCATACAGTAAAAATATAAAAACATTAAAAACTTACTTGATAAAAGGCGAGATTGATGTTCAAATTGTCGGAAGAAGAGCCTTGTGTTGTGAATTGTTTACAAAGGCAGGTCTGCTCTCGACAGTGCTACATGGACCTCGGATTTTTACACCACTATGTGGCACTCACATCCACCGTTGATCTCCTCCCACCCCACCCCATCATAAAAAACAGAGGGTCTGTTTTAAAGAATGGACCAACCACAACAAGTTGACACATGGGTGGTGTCAACATTTGGGGTCAAAAACCGGAGGATATCTATCATTTTCTGTCTGCTCTGGCATATTTATAGGTGGGAATTAAGTGTTTGGCCCTCACCTCTAGGGGTGAGCATGGGCCGGTATGGACCGGTTTTCGCCTCATCCGCATCCAATTCATTGCAATACGGATTTCAAATTTGGCATCCGCATCCAATCCATATCCAATGGATGCACGGATGGACAAATTGGATGCGGATAATCCAATGGATTTGTTTTAGTTAAAATTTATAGTAAAGAAAATAAGCTGACACAAATGACTCCTTATAAAACCTACATATCCTATATATGTATACAAATATAACTATGCCATGTACAACACCCCAAGCAAACATCTTAAAAATTCCTAAATGATCCATAGTATTTTCTAGAACTATATAAATTCCCTTAATTTAACGGATATGGATGTCCAACGGATTTTCAAGGTTGCATCCGGGTCCGATTCGTTGTCCGTTGGATTTCAAAAATTCCATCCACATCCAACCTATTAACGAACGGTCCGGGCATCCATCCGCAAATGAACGGTTGGTCCCGGTTGAATCCGCGGATTACGGGCCAAATGCTCACCCCTGCTCACCTCACTCTTTCTTACTCTTATGGCCTTGGGCTTAAAGACCATTTAAAAATTCTTGCACCTATATTTTATTGAAATAACCCTTAAAAAAGAAGAATGGTCATATGAATAAAGATGTTAAATGATGTTAAAATTTGAAATAAACTAAATTCTTGAAGGGTATAATTGTCAAACCAACTTCAAAATAACATACTCCCTCCGTTCCATTTTAGATGAGTGTTTATGGTTATTTTTTTGTTCCACATTACTTGATAGTTTTCATATTTTTTCCACAAAACTACCAACAATACCCTTACAATTTGTCTTGGAACCATAAGCTTATTTTTAAATACAGTAATAACAATTAATGTGTGAAGACTTTTCTGAAGGGCATAGATAGAATTTTTTTTATATCTCTCTCCATTTCTTAATCTGCATGAAAACTCCTAAAACATCATCTAAATTGGAACGGAGGGAGTATCTCACAAACCATACGTAGGAATTTGATAAATTTTATATATTTAGAAAGGTTTTTGAAAGACCAATCCAACGAATGTAAATACAAATATCAAATTATTCGTATTTTTAGAATTTTTTATTCCTTAAATGATTTTTATTTTTTTCTTATTTGTGTGTAGATATTATCCACAATTTTTTTTTAAAGTACAACTATTATTCCAAGCAATTTTTTTTAGTGTGCAGATATTATCCACGACTTTTTTCAGTGTGCAGCTATTATCCACAGTGTTTTTCAGTGTGCAGCTATTATCACAATGTTAATTAACCTTTCATAATGGTTTATACTATAATACGTACATTAAATAAGTTTATAAAACCATTTTTTAAAGATGAACAAACACATTGATATGAAGTTGTGTAGAAAATATCCACGACTAGAATCCGTGCAGGAAATATGCACAGCTAGAATGTGTGCAGGAAATATTCACAATTGTTTCAGGGCCAAGAGGATAATTTGCATAATTATTTGTATGATCCCAGGGCCAAAAGAGCTAGACACATGTTTTCTAGGGTCATAAGAATAATTAACCCTATTTATAGACCCCATGTACGAAATATTGAAGTCAATTAGGAATTCTGTATTTCCTAGTTCAAAACGGAAAACCAAAACCCGATTTCTTAGGCTGAGTTTGGTAATGTTTTTTTTTTCAAAAGCACTTTTAAAACCTATGTATGTCAATAAATTTTGAAGTTGGTGTTTGGTAAAAAAAAAACTAAAATGTTTTTTATCCAAAGCACTTCCCAAATTCCTCAATTTTTAAAAGCTGGGGAGGAGGAGCTTTTAAAAGCTACAAAAGCATAAGCTGTGGTCCCACATAAATTTAATGCTTGATTTATCTTTTTTATCCCTACTTTATTTTACAAATGACAAAAGTTACCCTTAAATTTATATACAATCAACTTTTTACTATTTCTTATATTGCATTCTTTAAATATTATTATTTTTTATTATTTCGAACTATTTTATATACCATTTATTTAATTTGTCAACAGTAGAAATAAAAACAAATGTTAAATAATTACTTAATTTTAGTTTCATTTTTTGCTTGAATAATTACTTAATTTGTCAACAGTAAAAATAAAAATAACTATTAAATAATTACTTAATTGTTAAGTAAAATAATTTCTTAACAATCATAATGATAGTGGTAATTAGTATGAACATTAATATTATATAGTAAAAAAATTAATTATTTTTAAACCCAATAAAATTGAATAAAACTACCATGAGTGATTTGTCTGCTTTCGTCATTTGTTACAACAACAATGGTTGAATCTGAAATTTTACCAAACACATTTTGATTGTTTTTTTAATCAGCTTCAACTTTAATTTATATTTTACCAAACGTCTAACTGCTTTTTTCTCACAGCACAACATAGCAAGGCACAGCAAAAAAGTGCTTTTACAAAAATTGCAGCAATACCAAACTAACAACTTCGAATTAACAAACTTTTTTATCGTTCAAAATCTCAACCATCAGATGGTTAGGAGGAAACTGTATAGATATAACTTTTTGAATCAAGCAGCACGGTGGCCAAACATGTGGCGTTTTGTGACGTCACACCACAGAGGACGATGGCCAAACCAACCCATCTGGTCATATTCAGTTTGCAACTGAAAATGCTGCGAGAAAGGCAGTATTCGGCATTTTATACTTGACCCTTAAAATTAAACTCTGAAATTGGGATTACAATTGTCTGAGGTTAGTAGAACTAGTTCATGAAAGTAATCAGACTGAAAAAGAATAAAGACTGTCACGTTCACAGAATTGCATGAGCAGTATACTTAACCAGGAAAATATGAAAAAAGTTCGTTACCTGAACATACCAAGAGAAAGAAAGAAAAAATATAAAATTGTCTCATCAGAGAAGATAAGCAACATTAGATGGCAACAGCAGAATAGCCACACATTGAAAAACCTCCTGGATGTCGAATGAAGAACCTCTCATCGTCCTTAATTCATGAAGCTAACACAACTTAAGATCTTCCTACCATATGTGTAGATGTAGAAAATCCTACCTCTACATCCAAAGGTAACGTAACACATACACCAAGAAGCAAAACAATCAAGAGAAGTAATAGAACAAGAGATGTACGTGGTTCGGCATGATTACCTACGTCCACGGGTTTAAAAGAGGATGTTATTGCTCGATTCAAGGTTACAAGAAGGGTGTCTCTCTTTCTCAATGCTATGAGTATGCTCTCTTTCCTCTCTTTTTACTTGAGTTCTTCCTCTCTACATGGTCTCTATTTATAGTTACAAGTGATGATACATCAGCACTACGATGTTAGGCCTGGCGTAGCTTCCTCGATGCTCCTCTCGGGTGATCAGTCGATGTCTCAACCGATGTTCTTATTTGTTCGGGTCGGGACGTAAAGCCGAGTGATGCCTTCTTCTGCCATCTCGTCACCCGATGTCTCCCATTTGGTGGGGACGATCGATGTCGCCCTTAGGATCCTTGGCCGAGTCTTCTTTGACCGAGCTCTTCTTATCTTCTCACCAACTCTGTCAGCGCATTTATTGCTCCAGTGCCCGATGTCCATCGCATCACAGCTTTTCCCCTTTTTCGTCGACTTTCTGCTCCTCTTTTCTCGCGCCCAGATTCGGAGATGCGATCCGGGTACTCTAGATGCATGTTTGCTGCAGTACGTCATGGCTTATGATCGTTCCACTGTCCTCTGTGGATTATTTACACCTACATTTATGCCCCTTCTTTCACTGTAGTCAACACGTGGGGAAGAATAACCGCCTCGTCTTCCCACGTCCTCGGTCATGCTTGGGTTTTCACGCATGCTGTTCCCCACTCGCTTCAGTTACTTCAACCGGTTCACCTTCTCTGCCGGTTACCACGGGAGGGGTTTATAAATTCAGCGCTTAAACCTAGTTTCCCTCTTATTTCCTTCTCTGCAACTTCATTCCCTTTTTTCCATCTTCTCTGCATCTTCATCCTTCCCCCCTCCTCTCCGCAACTTCATTCTTCCTCCATCCTCTTTTCGCTGCTGCTGGCTAACTCCTCAACAAACTTCTTCCCTTCCTTCTCCGTTATCCGTCGTCTTCTCCGTCTCCGTTGCCGCTGCAATCTCCGGTTCCGGTCGTGTTTTCGCTTCTTCTGCCGTATTTCTTATTAGTTTGCATGGCATCTTCAACTCCTCAAATGACGGAAAGAAGGTGTGTGAGTTATGTGTTTTCCGACGACGACGGCGTATCGCTTGATTCTCTGTTCGTCGTAGAGAGCCCTTCCAAGTATGATTATCGTGCTCTAGATTCTATCTTTCCTGATAACCCGTCTTCGTTTTCTTGTAGGGCTGACAAGAGGACTGCTAAGGACTTAACAGACGAGCAATATGTTCAAAACCTGAAAGATGAGTTCGGTCTTCACGGGTATGATGTCAGGCTCTTGTCAGGCCAGAGGGGCGTTCTGAGGAAGGAGGATGTTTTGAGATTTCCCCATTCGGCCGAGGCGACCGTAGTCACCAGGGGTCAGCTAGAGCTCGGGCTGCGTTTCCCTTTATACGATCCTAGTCGCCCGTTCCTATACGAGGCCCTCTCTAAGATCCGTCCGTGCCGTGCCTTGGCCCAATGGAATGGTAACACTTTCCGTATCCTGTCCGAGTGGGAGAAGCGTAGTCGAGGCGAGTGCGCTCCTACTACTTGGTCTACCTTCGATCCTTCTCAAGCGGGTGACTATACTCCTGCCCGGCCTTCGCCGATAATTATCGGAGCGGGACCACTACTAATGGCGATCTCGCCGGTTTGCCGCCAGCCCTCACCGTCATAAGACTCTTCCCGAGGGAGTCGAGACTTCTTTTGGATGAGGACCCCGAGGGAAAGAGTTCCAACAAGCACGCCCGTCATACCAATGATACTGGCTTGGGACCGGTTCCGCTAGCCATTTCCGGCCCTCTTTTGAGTGGCAAGCTCCCTCCTCCTCCCGAATTTTATCCTTTCTCGGGTAGTCAACGTTGATCGGGTCGGTGCATTTCTCTGCTTTCTTCTCTAGTTTGGTTGATCGGCTCAGGAGACTTACGGGGTAGTATTTTGTTTTGGTGGTGTTTTTCGACTAAGTCCTGTGGTACTCCTTCCGAGGTTTTCGTTCATCGGAAGAGGGATAGGATTGGATCGTTTGAGCCGAGGAGGATACAGGGAAGGTAACAAATATACTTATTGTTTTTTATTTAACGTACATGTACGTGCCCCTATTTGTTGCCTTGCATGGATCTCGACGGGTGATACGCGTAAGTTGAAGGTTGACAAGGCCGCCGGTACCTCGGCGAAGGATGGTGAGGATCCCGATGATCGACTACCTTTGTCACATTTCTGGGAGGTCGCCTCTTAAATCGTCCGACGATTCGTGCCGCCTTTGTAGGTGGGAAGCCTAAGGGTAGGGGTAAAGAACCTAAGGAGGATGTGCCTGCCCCGGAGAAGGATGTGCCCTGGAAGTGACTGGTGAAGGGATTGTGCTTGCCGATGGCACTGTGTATGTTGTGTCTGATGGTGATGATGAAGAAGATCTCTTTGACGATGAGGACGATGCTCTTGGTAAGGAGGGGGATTTGGTTCAAAGCGGGGAAATCGGGTGGTGGTGGGGGCGGTTTGATTGGCCGTGATGTGGAGAATGTCACGTCGATGGTCAACCGGGTCAAGACTTTCCCTACCGTGGTTCCTAATCCCAGTAGCAGTACCTCCTTCACTATCTCGGGCCCGGTGTGCAACTCGCTTGGGGCGCTCATCTCTCCCGATTTCGCCTCTTTGTCCGATGAAGAGAAGGTCAATGCCGTCTCGTTGTATGAGGCCGGCCTGAAAAGTACCTTCGACCTCCTGGTGAGTTGAACTGTTCGGGCGTTGCGTTTTTGTACTTGTTTAGGGCTGACTATGTTGGTATTGTTTTTAGGATGTCAACCGCTCGCTATTGAGTGCTGCCATCCAACGCCGGGAGGCCATCGAGAGGGAGAATCTTCGTCTCTTGCTGCAGCAGGAGCGTGAACGGTCTCGAGGGCTGGAGAAGGAGTTGGCCAAAACCCAAGGTATGCGTTTTTCTTTTCGCGGCCTAGTTGTGATTGATCTTGTAGTGCCAATATCCTAATTTTAGTACTCCTGCTTAGCCGAATCTTCTATTAAGGAGGCCGACGCCGCCACAAGGTGTCGTCTCACAAGAGGGAAGCGAACATAGAACGAGATCATGTCTCGAACTTACAAATGAGAGAATAGTCAATAAGGATGCCAAAATTGATCGTCTAGAAACCGATATTGAAGATCTTCAATCCAAACTTTATCGGTACGAGACGTTTGAGTATGTTCCCAAGGAAATAGATAATTTGAGGGCGGACTTAGCTCACTTCCAAGGTATAGCGGCCGAGAAAACATTATTAGCCGATAACCTAGAAGATCAATGTGGTCGGCTAAGACTTCTGAGTTCGGGATCTGCATGCAGATCGCCTCCGGATCTTGGGGGAGAGAGACGCTACCGAGAAGCGTAGCCGAGAGGCTCTTGAGAAGCTTAAGGAGTTCGTAAAGGTTTCTGATGAGTTGGATTGGGTGCGTGCTCAATTGTCGGGTTTTGCGGGCTGCCCACTCTCGACAGAGGGAGGAATGGAGTGATCACAAGAAGTATTGCCCCACTAATGAGTTTAATGAACAGCGATACCTAGAACTTTCTTCAAGGTGTCTGCGCCTCGAGTGTAGCCTCGACCGAGTCCGAGGAGTCGATTAAAATAATTGCCCCTTTGTTAGAAGGTGGTGTGCCTTGTGTCGTGCCTTCCATGTTGTTATCTTGTTCTTTTGTTGTGTGACCGACCGTTCTTGTTGTCTTGGCAGCCCGAGCGAAGAAAGTGGCCTCGTTGGAGGAGGAGAACATTCGTTTGAAGGGGAAGGAGGCTCATCTGCTCGATCGAGTGGCCACTGCTGAAGCGGCGTCGGAGCAGCTAGCGCGGGATCTTGCTGCCGAGAAAGCGAAGTTCGGAGGAGCTCATCTCGCAGTCCAAAGCCGGTGTGAAGGCGTGCTTGATAAGAAGCGAGCCGATGCTGCCGCCAAGAAGGCATCCCCGGTTCTACTTCCTCCAAAGAGTGATCATGTCTTTTGTAGCGCTGCGTCGCTGTCTTGCCCTTTTCCTCGGGTTGTAATTCGTTTGAACACTTTGTTAACTTCTTGCATAACTTGTTATGGGGTGCTGCGTCGCCGGTTTATTTGCTCTTCTTGCTACTGATGCTGTTACACTACTGACGTCATTATTCTTATTTATGTTGGGTTGCCCGTATGTGGCTTTTCCGTCGTAGCCTCGTTATTGTCCTTTCTTATGCCTGCATGGATAGACAGGTTAGTCACAAATGCCGTTTCTGTCGAACACACTCAACAAGGATGGTCATCGGGCCCGATGCCATGTCCCGACCGAGGCATCTCATCACCGTCTTTCGAGATCTGGTGGAAGGGGAGTTGGTCTTGCCTAGTTTCTATGGGATCGATACCCCAAGAAGTTATCGATTAATCTTCTTGGGCAAGTGATTCGGCCACTTGCGAGGAGAGCAATGTTGACTGCTCGACTGTCGAGTACTCATGCCTCGACAATCGGCCACTGGTTTCCAACCGCCAGGGGCCTGAACTACCTCGGCACTTGCACAATGCCATCGCCCGAGTTCGAATAGTCCGTGTTAGTGTAAGTCGCCCCGGCACTTGCACAATGCCATCGCCCCGGGTTCGAAACGACCATTCAGACGCACTTGTCATATTTCCAACCCCCCGCGGCTTTTCACGGAAATATATTACAAGATATCTTACCTGATCTCACGGATGGTAGATCTTTAGTCGTGTCGCGTTCCACGGTCGTGGCTCGGGTTTTCCGTCCGGCTTCAATATCTTGTATGCCCCTTCTCCGGCTTTCTCAACTATCGTGTAGGGTCCTCCCCACCGTGGTGCAAGTTTACCGCCCTTCTTGTCACGCTCATAGCTAGGTAGGAGCTTTAGTACCAGCTGCCTTGGTTGGAATTCTCTTGGTCGGACCCGTTTGTTGTATTCCCGTTGGATTCTTCGTTGGTAATTTTCCATCTTTTGTAGGGCCATCTCTCTCGTTTCTTCCAAATCGTCAAGTTTAGCCAAGATAAGGTCCGCCGAGATGTTTCGCCTCCACGCTTCGGTCCTTGTGGTAGGTATCATCGCCTCCGTAGGTAGGATGGCTTCGGTCCCGTATGTTAGCATGAAGGGTGACAGTCCCGTTGCTTCCTTGCGAGTTGTCCTATATGCCCACAAGACATTGTAGAGCTCTTCACACCATTCCCCATATTCCCGTCGAGTTTCTTCTTCATGTTATCGGCGATGGTCTTGTTTGTGATCTCGGCCTGTCCGTTGCTTTGGGGGTATAGGGGCGTGGACTTGCTCTTTCGGATGTTGTACGTGTTGAATAGTAGGTCGATGTTTTTGCCTTGCAATTGTTTCCCGTTGTCAGAGACGATTGCTGCAGGGGACCCCCCAAAGCGGCATATGATGTGTTCCCTGATGAACCGAAAAACATCCTTATCCCGTATGTGCCTTAGCGGAGCGGCCTCAACCCACTTGGTGAAATAATCGGTGGCCACAATTAAATACTTCCTTTGTCCTGATCCGACGTGTAGTGGTCCCACGATGTCGATTCCCCATTTAGCAAAGGGCCGAGGGGCTGACGACGGAGTTTAATGTTACAATAGGCGCATGTATCTTCTTCCCGAATTTCGGCACTCGTCGCAAACGGTGGCCATATGCTTCGCGTCCTCATTCATGTACGGCGAAGTATCCCATGGTTTTAGCTCGTGCCGCTAGGCTGCGCCCCGAGCCGTGGTTTCATGACCCCATAGTGTAATTCGTTAAGGATCATCTGCCCCTCCTCCTTACTTAGGCATTTTAGCAATGGTCCTGTGTATGACTTTCGGTATAGGGTGCCATCCCTAAGTTCGTGACGCGGCGGCTTTGCTCTTGATCTTGTTGATCTCGGGCCTCCTCTTGGGCAACCTTCCGTTTCGAGGTATTCATGAATCGGCTTTCTCGAATCATCGGCCCGCGATCGGTAGTGGTTGCCGCGACTTGTGCGCCGATATCCACGTTCTCTGCACCGAAGGCATTAGGATCCTCATGATTCTAATACCCTCAATACTTGCGTCGACCAACATGGAAGCAATATATGCCAGGGCATCCGAATACCGATTGTCTTTTAACAGATGTGTCGAATTTGATGCTTGGTATTTGCCCGATGTAGGATTGGGCGAGCTCCCAGTATTTCTGCAGCAAGGGGTCATGTATGGCATATTGCCCGTTGATTTGCCGCACAACTAGCTGAGAGTCGCTTGTCAGTCGTACCTCTTGGATGCCCATCTCTACGATCAAGCGTAGGGCATGTATTACCGCTTCGTATTCTGTGACATTGTTGGTTGCTTTAAACTCAAGTCTAAAGGAATGGACCATTTTCTTGCCCTTTGGTGTCGTGAAGACCAGTCCTAAACCCGACCCGTCTTTATTGGATGACCCGTCGACGAAAACCTCCCATCGTGTTGGGCTGCATGTCTCGAGCAAATCGGGTGAGTCCTCTCGATCTTCCTCCATTCCTGGGATGTCTTCTACTTCGTCCTCGTCACTGAGGGGGAAGTCCGCCAAAAAATCGGCCACTGCCTGCGCTTTCACCGCCGTCCTCATTTCATAAAAGATATCGAACTGCTTTATTTGTGCGCTCCATTTGGAGATCCGCCCCGATCTGGCTGCATTGTCAAGTACTGACTCTATGGAGGACTTGGTAAGTACTCGAATCTTATGAGTTTGGAAATATGTCCGGAGCTTCTGTGTCGCAAACACTAGCGCTAGGATGAGTTGCTCGATTCTGGTGTAGTTCTTTTCCGCCGGGTTCATGGTCTTGCTTATGAAGTATACCGGCTTTTCCTCTGCTCCCTCGTTCTTGACCAACACAAACATGGCGTGATTTGGTTGCCCCGAGATATAGCGTTAGTATGTCATCGGGCTCGGGTCTTTGTAACACCGCAAACTCGCCATATGTTGCTTGATTTTATGGAATGCTTCCTCACACTCCTCGGTCCATTTAAACTTCTCTCCCTTCCTTAACGTCTCGAAGAAATCCTTGCACTTGTCTCGACGATCGAGAGATGAATCGTCCTAGAGCCGCCAAGTTTCCGTTCGGTGTTGCACGTCCTTAATCACATTCTGGTAAGGCATTTCTCATTCGTTGCTTTGATTTTATCTGGATCTGCTTCGATCCCCTTATCGGTGATTATGTATCCTAGAAACTTGCTCGAGGTGACCCAAAAGGTGCACTTGGACGGATTTGCCCTCATCTTGTACCTCCTCATGGTCTGAAAGATGTCTCTAAGGTCGTCGATGTGGGTATCGGCTACTTTACTCTTGACTAGCATATCGTCCACGTATACTTCGATGGTGTCGTGTATTTTATCCTCGAACATGTCCTCCACCAGCCTCTGATATGTAGCGCCTGCATTTCTCAGCCCGAATGGCATTTTGGTGTAACAACACAGTCCTCTCGGCGTGAAAAAAGATGTATGCTCCTGGTCTTCGGGGGCCAGGGGGATTTGGTTATATCCCGAGTACCCATCCATGAGTGTTATCGCCTTATACCCGACAATGGATTCCACCAGCTGGTCGATGCTGGGGAGAGGGAAGTTGTCCTTTGGGCACGCCTTATTCAGGTCGATGTAGTCGACACAAATTCGGACGCCCCCATTCCTTTTGGGGACTATCACCATATTAGATATCCATTGCGGATATTGGGACTTTCGGATGATTCCCGCCGCGTCTGATTTCTTCAACTCGCCTCCACCGCGGTTGTAGCTCGGGTGCGATTCTTCTCATCTTTTGTCTAATCGGCTTGAACTTGGGGTCTATCCGCAGATGGTGTGAGCAAACTTCTGGGTCGATTCCTTCCATGTCGTGCATTTGCCAAGCGAATACATCCATGTACTCCTTCAGGAGGGTTATCAGCTGCTGGGACTGTTCGTTCGTTAAGCGTGACCCTATTCTCACCAATCTCGGCTCCTCCTCGGTGCCCAGATTGACTTGCCGGGTTGGTTCTAGGGCCGAGAAGTTTTGCTTTGGCTCGCCGACGGTTGCCGGCTCCTGTGATTGCTATAAGACTTCGGTCTCGCCTGCTTCGTAGGTGGCGATGGCTTGTGACATCACCTTTTCCAATTCCTCTCCCGCTTCCATTTCCTTAGACTTCTTCTTTTCTTGGCGTTTCCTCGACCGCCTTTCCTCGTTCTGTTGGATGTCTATCTGCACACACTGTCTTGCCGCTTGGGGGTCGCCTAGCACCTCTACCACTCCGGATAAGAAGGGAAGCGCAGTTTCTGATGGTAGGCCGAGGCGACTCCCTTGATTCCTGCGATCCAAGGTCGTCCCGTGGATTGCCTCATATGGCGATGCGACATCGACTACGCAAAAGGTGGTCAAAGTGTCAAGGAACCCTTCCCCGTCCGAGACTTTGAGAGTGACTTCTCCCTTTGGCACCGTTCATCGGCACGTTGAAGCCGTAAATTCGATAAGTCGACGGGATCGGACGTCATCGCACAATTCCATCCTCTTGAAAGTGTCATAGAACGAACTTCGACCGAGCTACCACCGTCCATTAATATCTGCGGACGCCCCATTCCTCAATCATCGTGTTATTACTAAAGGATCCCCATGTGCTTGTCCGTTTAATGGAACGTCTTTCGCCGAAAAGGTAATCGGCCGCATCATCCATGGCTCCATAGGGAGGGTCTTGGCCACGCTAAAGATTTCTCTGCCCGATCTGTCCCTCTTGTGTATCCTTGAGGTGATACCGGTCCCTAAATCGTATCCTTGTGTTGCCGAGTGTGATATGGTATTACAAGTGAACTGAGCGCCGCGATTGATTCTTATTTGATGTCTTGCGGGACCTCGGGCCGGGCTGTGTCGACGGTGTTTTGACGAAATGTCGTAGATACCCATCGCGGATCGTGTCTTTGGACGATGTCCTTCACTTCTCTACAATCATTGGTTGAATGGCCGCGAATCGATGATAATGGCGTAACTCCGGGTGGTTCCTTGTCCCGTCGAATTGGATCCCTCGAGTCTTGGGATAACGGATGTCGTTCCTCTTTTCGACCTCCTTGAACACTTCTTCCAAGGGTGCATTGAGCGGAGTGTACGATCTCGGATCATGGCGAGGTTTCTTTCCCCTCTCGACCCAAACCTTCTTGTTTTCGCCCTGGGGCTGGGCACCGGGCCTTTTCTCGGATCGTTTCGCGGCTTCTCTCGGGGTAGCCTCTTCTGCGGTGCTCGCCTCTTGTATTCCCCTATCTTGCGCTCCTTCCTGGATCTCCTCCAAGGCGATGTAGTGCTCCTGCATCTTCCGGATCTCCCTTAGTGTCTTGGGCTTCTCTGTGTACATTGCCACCCAGATGGGATCCGACTTTCTTAGCGAGTTTTCGGCCGAATATCTGTTGGTCGACCGGTGCTTTCCCTATATCCGTGCATAACTTCCTCCATCTGTCCGTTAAGGACCGCAGCGGCTCCCTGAGCCTTCGCGCCAGGGTAAATAACTTGTCGACTCTGGGCCGGGCTATGCTGTTATGCATGTATGTCTCGAGAAAGGTTTCCACCAAAACCGCGTAGCTCCCAACGGATTTATCGGGCAGGGTGTAGAACCAACTCTTCGCTTCTCCTTCTAGACTAGCAGGGAAGAATTTGCACATGACCACATTGTGATTTTTCCATTGTAGTAAGGACATGCCGTACATCTTGATGTGTTCTCCCGCATCGCCTGTGCCGTCGAACCTAGATGGGAAGATTGGCAACGTGCACTTTGGTGGAAATGGTGTTCGGTCCAGTTCCCTGGTAAACGGTGTCTTCTGGGCTTCATTGATTACTTCTGCTAACTTGTCATCCTCGTTGTCTCCGCCGCTTAATTATCCGCTCGAGCCGTTCGATATTTTGCTTGGTGGACGCGTCCGCACTCTCGTTGGTTGCTTCCTCGTCGGCCGAAGAATCCCCGATGGCCCATATCCTTCTCTTGGTCGATTAGGATCGGTACTCGTCCTCGGCTCGGTGAAGGGGGTGGGTCGTCCCTTGGTGGAGTGTGGTTGCTAGAGGCGCCTCGGCTTGATGATCCCTCGATCCCGTCCTCCTATTGCGGAGCCGGTGATTCTCGTATTCTAGCGCCAAGTTTCTCCTCTGCAATTCTCTCATCAGTCCTCTTGTCTTCTTTGGCTTGCCGCATGGCGAGTAACATCGGGTCGGTGCTCTCGTGACTAGAGTGACCGTTCACTTGGTGTCTCGTTGTGTTAGGGGGTGCGGTTGGGGGTCTCGTGGTGAGAGCGATAGGAGGGACGATCGGGGCCGTTGGGTGATCGACCGCTACCGGGGAATAACCGGGCCGGGGGCGGTTGGCCGTTCACGGGGGACGTCTCGATTAGGGTTCCCTCCCCGCCAAGTGTACTTGCCTAAGTCTTTCACCTCTCGTTCCAAATCTCTTTGGTGTTCCGTAGGTTGTCTTTCTCTTCTTCGTTCCTCGTGTATCGTTTGGACTTCCTCCTCCTCCTCCGTATCCGATGCAAAATCCTCCCGTCTTCCATGTTGCCCTCGTTCCTCGGCCCCATCTGACTTGGGTTAATCCTTAATCTCTCGGGTGGGAAGTCGTCATCTCGGCCCCGATCGACTTCCTCGTCGACCGTAGTCATGCCTTTGATCAACGCCCGAGTCTCGCCCGGTCGTTAGGTCGACGATCTCCGTGGCCGGGAGTCCGTAAGTCCCTCTTGCCCGCCGGATCCCGCCGCGACTCGGTTCCTCAGATCCCGCTCGTCCCGGAGGTACTTGCCATTGCCTTTGCTATCGTCCTCGTTCCTCGGCTCGCCTATCCGTTCGTTCCTCGTCCAAGCAAAGTAGATGCACTTACTTCAACCGCTTTCGAAAAGGTTAAGGGTGGAATACAAAGTTGAAAGTGCGTAATGAAAAAGATTTTTTATAGTACGATTCCCTTTACGCTAGCGTGTTGGTCTCAAAGAAAACAAATCATTTTTGCCGCAAAAGGACAAATTTTGAAAAGTCGGCTTGACACATCGCTTTCAAGTACTCTTCCTATGCATTAATTGCTATTTGTCCCGACATTCCCGACGCTGTAAATCATTAATCATCCGTGCGTTGAATCGGAAGATTTCTTTTCGTGGCGCGGTGGATCGGCGGCAACGACAACCCTTAACGACCGGTCGTTCAAGGCCGCAAGATTCCTATAGTTTTTTACTAATATTGTGGGGCTCTTAGCGTAGGATTGTAATGAGACTCGGACCGTTCTCTACAATCCTGCCGGCCATGGTTTCCAAGAACTAGACTCAACGGTTCTGAGCTAGTCCTGTTTCCACCATTATCGTGTGTCTCTTATCTTGCTAAAATAAAAACAGGTGTGAAATGGAGATAGATGTGGCAATATTTCTCCCTAGGAAATAGTCCTAGCAACCTACACTTTGCGCTCATTAGAGTCTTTCGCTTAGCATCGACTATCCTCACTAGGTGTCGATAGGAGCTGTGAATCTCTCTTATAACGGGGTTTGAAGCCACAGATCATAGTCATCGAGATGGGATCCCCTTCTAGCTTCTACCAACATCGAAAGATGCTATTTAGGGAGCTCATGGGTCATCCGATGACTCTTTGAGGTGTCTCAAACAAACATCCCATCCTGACGGAGCGGTCTCGACGACCTCGCTTGAGCGGAAAACTTGTTTTGCTTGGAAAATGGAGACTCTTGGTTAAAACACAAAAACGAACTTATATCATTTCGACACGAAGATAGCAAAACGAAAATAACTAGCAAGAACGCAAGGCTAATCTTTATCAAACTCGACAAGATGTTGCTAAGAAAACGAAGATAACAAAGAAAACGAAGATAACAAAACAAGGACACAAAGTTAACCTCTACCAACTCAACAAGACGTTACTAAAGAAAACAAAGATAGCAGGCCACCGAAAGGGTTTCTCCCTTAGCATCAACCAAGACACAAGGTGGCTTAGGAGCTCGGAGTTTCCCTTCTCGGTGTCCGATTTCAAGGTATCCTGGAGATGTTATACGGTCCCCTTAGTCGGCGCTTAATGTAGATGTAGAAAATCCTACCTCTACATCCAAAGGTAACGTAACACATACACCAAGAAGCAAAACAATCAAGAGAAGTAATAGAACAAGAGATGTACGTGGTTCGGCATGATTACCTACGTCCACGGGTTTAAAAGAGGATGTTATTGCTCGATTCAAGGTTACAAGAAGGGTGTCTCTCTTTCTCAATGCTATGAGTATGCTCTCTTTCCTCTCTTTTTACTTGAGTTCTTCCTCTCTACATGGTCTCTATTTATAGTTACAAGTGATGATACATCAAAGACTACGATGTTAGGCTTTGGCGTAGCTTCCTCGATGCTCCTCTCGGGTGATCGGTCGATGTCTCAACCGATGTTCTTATTTGTTCGGCCGGGACGTCAAGCCGAGTGATGCCTTCTTCTCGCCATCTCGTCACCCGATGTCTCCCATTTGGTGGGGACGATCGATGTCGCCCTTAGGATCCTTGGCGAGTCTTCTTTGACCGAGCTCTTCTTATCTTCTCACCAACTCGTCACAACGCATTTATTGCTCCAGTGCCCGATGTCCATCGCATCACAGCTTTTCCCCTTTTTCGTCGACTTTCTGCTCCTCTTTTCTCGCGCCCAGATTCGGAGATGCGATCCGGTACTCTAGATGCATGTTTGCTCTGGTACGTCATGGCTTATGATCGTTCCACCTGTCCCTGTGGATTATTTACACCTACAATATGCATGTATATTCCCGCTTTAAGGTTCTCGGCCAAACCCCATAGCATCAAAAGTGACATGAACCTCATCTTATCAGGTAAAAAGAATCATGTCTGTCTATTGTACGCCCTGTAGCATGCATCAAAAAGCTTATTATGCATCTAGAAATCTATTTTGAGAATATAATACAGATGACAAGAGTTAACAGCAAAAACACTTGGATAGAACATCCAGAAAAGATGTAATTAAAGTTTTGAATGTGAATCAGGATGCAATTGTAAAAAATCTTTTCAATTTGTTGTTATCTTGGGAATGGTCTGGTGACTGTATAATGAAGTAATCGCCTCCCAGTGGTTTAAACTTCATGAAAGCTCAAAATTGCTCGAGCTGCATAAAATAAGGGGTTCTGAAGGACTTCCCAGGTTCCAATTTGGTTGAAATAGATGGTAAGGAGAGTTTTTGGTTCTGACAAAGCTCATCCTTTGTCTGATGTTGTATGTGATACCAGTGAATGCTAACCTTTGGTGTCTAGGTAGCTCAAGATAATACTATGGACCTGCAGCTCTTTGTACCCCGTCTCTCGCGAATTCCAACTTGTCCCCATCTCTCGTGGATTCCATCTAGTCCCAAAACTGGAGGGGTCAAGGTGAACTGTGAGTCTGTTACAGACAGGTTAACCTTACATGAAACTTGGTACGCCTTAGTTGAGGTAATAAAAGGTCCCAGCAGCTTTTTGCTCCTTGTTTTTTGTGGATTCCAACTTGTTAATCCCCGGCCTGAAATTTGTAGGGTCGCGTCTAAATGCGATATCCAATTGCTGCACATTATTAAGACCAAAATGTAGTAATTGGTAAGAAGCATTAATCTTGGATCAAAGAAGTGGGCAGAATCAAAAGAACGCCTACAGAGTACCCAACACTTTCAGCATATATATTACTGTGGTTGCTTGACATTTTCTCTTGTTCCTTTTTCAGTCTAAAACATGTCAGTTTCTTTTGCTAGTGGTGTGCTGTTATCCCAAACCATTGGGAATAGAACCGTACAACTTGAGCTAGAAATATCTAAAGCAACTTAACAAGATAGAAATGCAACTTACAGATAGGAAAAGGTTCATCTTTGTGAACAAAGACTGAGGAGCATTGGCAGTAGAATCAATAGATGGTCTTCCCTCAAACACAATCACCCTATCAGCATGATATGTCGCCATTATGAAATCATGCTCAACGACAAAAGCAGTCTTCTTTGCATGGAGGATAAACCTCTTAGTGCTTTTGGTGCAACAATATACGCTGCTCTGAATCAAGATAAGCACTCGGCTCGTCTATCAGATATATATCCGCAGGCTGCATTAACCATAAACGCAATTTGTAAAATTGTAATGAATCACTCTTACTCAAATTACAAAATCAATTCAATTTTCTGTGTCAGTACCGACCAGTCGTACTAAAACAAACTCATGAATGCCATTATAACTGGAAATGAAGATCAAATTAAGATAATAAATAAGAATACAGACCTTTCCAAGGCAAAAACATAATGCAACTCTTTGCCACTCTCCACCTGAGAGATTCCTAACTTGCTAATCCATTAATTGCTCAATTTGGAGTGGTTTCATGACATCTGACACAAACAGAGGATGCATGCACGCATCACAGATTCTTTTGTGTGCAGATCTCCTAGGTTTGTAAGACACATTTAATTCAGGTATTGAATTATCCACCTCGTCGGGTTTCAATAAACCAACCTGTATACAGTTGTAGCAGTGATTAAGAAATCCGCACCTTATTTTGAATTCATAAATGATATGTCTCTACAAAATCAATAATAGTCATGCACTTATAGAATAAAGGATCTAGAAGGCATACCAGCATGCGGATAAATGTTTCTTCCCTGTCTCATTTTCACCCACCATAACAACAATTTGAGAATCAGTGAATTCTCCCTCCATGATATGAAGCTTAAAATTTCCTTGAGTTTTACTCATTGTATGGTATTTGTATCGTGCGTACGAATGAATTTCTTCTGCACTTTCCCGCTGGAGTCTCAGCAACCTGAAAACAACTAGTAAATAAATGATAATGGAATATTTAGAGCATAGAACCACGGAATCGCAGATTCTCGGTAGGGACAAAGCCAGCCAGGAAAATATTAATTTTGTCTCTGACGGAAAAGGGAAGGGTTGCAACTCCATAAGCTCTGGGTTTCCCATATAAGCAGCAAATGAAGTCCAATAAGTAACCCAAATCACTAAAGTCATGCTCCACAAGACAACAATCACATAGCTGAAGATGAAAACATAACATCATCAGAGATCTGCTTCAGGAACTATGAAAAAGAGGACCTAAATCCAAAATTTGCATTTCTATTGGTATAAAGTAAGAAACTATGAATACCAGTTGCATAAATTGATCTCTCTGCAGACAAATTTTCCATTAAAATCTCCACCTCTTGGTTTTACGGAATTTATATATTCAAAACCCATGAATCAGGAAGAAACATGATTACCCCAAACATTGCAAATGAACAGAAAACAAGGAAAGTAAATACCCACTTTCGAAACTAACATATCCAATGTGACTTCCAGATATAAACCCGTGACCACACGCAATGAATTGTTCTTCAACTGTAAGAAGAAACAAACTGATATAAGAAATCAGCAAATTAATAAAATTTCTAAACAGCTCTAGCACCATTGGAGTTCTAAGGGGAAACCAGACTAAAAGAAAATCAAGATTTATATCTTGAGAACTGCACACCTAGCACAGAAGCAACACCGCCATCACCTCGCAGCTCTCCCTTGCAGCAAGAGAAGAGCAACCAGGAAACCCTTCAGTCGGGTAACCACCAACCAAGGCAGCAACATCAGAGAGTTGAGAATTGGAGAAGAACACCCAAGTCAACAACGCGAGTCACCACCATAACAGCATCGCCACCAACAAACGATCAGCAATTATTAGCACCCCATCATGACAAATTGACAGTAATCAAAGATTGGTGGAATTGTAGCGCCAACATGAATCCCACTTACTACCGAACAACCATAACCACCAAAACAAATTATCACCGACAGGGGTCACACCACCATCAAAACTAGCTAGTCACTGCAATATCAATCTCGACTGCCATCTGACTTGTAAGTGGCATAATTAAAATTCAGGTAAAGAGGGCATACAGATGAATGAACACCTTGTAATCTCAAGTTTATCTTTCACTAGTCAGACAAGTCAGACAAATGTTTTCCCAAGCTGAGGGTTGATGTGTTTTTGCTTCCGTGTAAATGATAGTACAATCTCTTTCGGGAATCTGGCTCGATAAATTCCAGACCCGTAATTGTTTCCTGTTGAAACACATGATTGCTCTAATCAGTAATCACAGAGCTACTAACTTCACATATAATGCAGTTCGGAAGCAATATGAGATTTGTGGCTTTAAGAAGACCTCGTCAGGATAAAAGCACAATATGCAGTATATGATTCCCGAATCTCCATTTCCATCCCTTCTTCTTCACATCTGTTAGTCAATTCCCTGCAGTCCATCAAAAGTATTCTAACAATTAGAAACTAAAGGTAGTCAATGCTTTTAAATTGGGTAGTCAATGCTTGCTTCATTCACACCATGACTGTAAAAATCGAACTTTTATAAGTACAACAGTAGAAGCAAATTCATGTCACACATTCTATGTAACAGAACTGAAGTACAACAGAAGCAACTACCAACTCGAATTTGGAAAATACTAAAAGGATTTCTTCACAACAGGAATGTGCAAACACAATTGGATCCCAGTTGTTTTCCAAAAATCTTAGGATAAGAAAAGTGATGGGATGGAACATAAGAGGATCAAAACAAAGTGTGTATGGTAAATTATAATAGATGCTAACTAAGCCAAGGAGTTGGGTACAGCTAGTCTTGTGTGGTACAAACACATAATTTTGTCTTGCAACAAGATTAATCAGAGAAGCCTCGACTCTTTAACATGATTCATTTCCTGAAAATGTTTGATCATGTAAACTAAAATTCAATTGACAACACAGTTGCAGGATTTGGTTCACTTAAAGAAAATGGATTAGATTTTTGGGTTCTTCACATCTAAGTATATATTTTATATACTTTGATCTAAACATATCAAAGGGTTTGTACAAGGGACTTCAACCACAAAACTTAAGCATGTATCAAGCAAAGAGACACACTGGAACCATTCATCATCATTAATTACAATTTAACAGAAGATACAAAACTATTCAACTGCACATGAGCCGTTTGCCTTTCAGTTTCACAGAAAACTTCTTAAAAAGACTGTAACCAACTGTGAGACAGGGCACGTGATCAGCGTACCACTCACTTGTCAGCTATAGTTCATCCCTGATTTTTCACTTTAGGTTCTTAAGAAAGAGAACTCAGTAAGTCAAAATCCCCACTTGCAAAAGAGGTTCAGGTTTAAGTCATATTCGGTTACCAACAAAATTGAAGTTTGTTTATATACTCCAGGCTAATACCATGACAGGTTGGTTAACTAACATTGAAATCTGTTCTTGAAGGACTCAGAATGATGCTCATTCCAATAATATTTTTGCCGTTTTCTCTTTTGTAAAGGGATCATCATGTTTAGCATATTAAGATAAAAGATCATGGCAAAGCAACTTCACGACAACTTTAGAATCATAGACAGTACAGTTAAAGGACTGGCCCACTTAATGACTGTATATCACATTAACATTCCATTGAAGAGTTTTCAACAGAAAATTCTAGTGTTTCAAAATCATTTTAGGACTTGATTTCATTACAGAGGAGGGTTTCTCATTTTCATTTTCTGGTGTTTTCATTTGCACCACAATTTCTAATCAATTTTGGGCACACAAGAAAAAAGGGATCGATTTTTTTCATGAATTTCATACAAACAACACCTAAAAATCCACTTAAAAACTAAATCATGAAAAACCCATTTCTAAAAACACATGATTCATCATATCAACATCATAATTGTCAAGAAAGATTAAGAAAAAATATCCCTAGAATCACCCAAAAGAGGCGAAATACCAATCAGTAATATAACTCGGTAAAGAGAATTAGAGAAACATGAGAAGTTCAAGAAATAAGGATGTAAACTTACTGTTGAGAAAAGGATTCAACTTTTTTCAGAGGGTTTTGTTTTCTCCGATTAGTCGGATTTCCTCCACCAAAGAGTGAATCATTGAAGTGCGAAGAAAATTTTTAAAACTGCAGAGTTTATGGAATTTTAGAGTTACATTATTACCCTTACTCAGTTGTTTTATTTACCCGTTCACTTGGTATGCAGATACGCCGTCGCCGATACGCATATGTAATGCTACGTATCGGCCAATATGGCAAAGGTACGAGCCATGGTTGAAATTATGGAATTACTTAATAATTTACTCCTTTTGTTTTTTGGAAAATGATAGTAACTCCTTTACAGTATTTTTTTTTCTTTTCATAATTTTTTTTGGTCAATCAACATAACTCAATTTTATTCAAATGAAAAGGCTAATCACATGATCGTTTATAAGAATAGCAAAAAACATCAAAATTGTTATAGACATCTCAAACAGATTAACCGGAGATAAAAAAAAGATTCCCTTAGAATACTTGGATAATTTGTTGTCAAATTGGATTCAGAGGAACGATAACACGATCGTCCGTGAGTAAAATCATTTGTATCGTGATTGGCATAGTAAGATTTCAATTTGAGAATATGACAAAGTATGAGCTTGTCATTGATGTTGACGATGGGAGCATCGAGACTGAGGTTTGCATCGACCACAATGTGAGCTTCACTTGAACCGGGTACCTCTATTTCTCTATGGGATCATTGTAAATCAAACTCGACATTTAGCGCACATCAAGTCCCAGAGATTTCTGGAAACTTTCATTGCTTATTAATAATATATGATCTATGCAGTCGTTTTGCAACTTTGGCAGGCCTAGCGTGGAAAACAACACCAAATTCATACATCAGAAGCACATCCTTTTTTCATGGAAATATGTTTTCATGGGTCTCACTCCAATTTGATCCGTGATATGTATTAAGTTAGACCTAGGTTCACGTTTTATTTGTCGAAGTTTTTGTGTTTTAAAAATGATTAGATATCGGTTTGTACGGAAGGATTGCTTTTCATAAAGAGTATATGGCCATCAGTTATGGAATCTGATTTGACATGTAACTGTTATGAATGCTCATCTATAAATAAGACACAGTCGTAGCTTTTTCTAGTACACATGTATCTTGAACTAATGAGGTAAATGGGTTCACGGAGAAAGATGTGGAAATACTAACGCTCATCTTTATATTCAACAAACAAAGAGAAAAAAAATACAGTTGAGATATCGGAGGAAACTGTATTATGAATTATGCAAAGAATATCAAAGGTACGGACTGAAAGAAAAAAAAATGGGATAAAGAAAGTGAGAAACTGGTTGCCGTTTCTTTTCCGCCTACTTAACTACAGTATACTTTGTACATACCCTACTTTCCGTTTAACCCCAACAGATGATTAGATATATAATTCGTCGTTAATTTCCTGTAATAAGGTACATAACACACAGAAAACTGTATTATCGTGCACACAACGTTATTGAAATAAATATTGCGTATCGGTAAATGGCAACTTCGCTAATTATATTAGAACGACACTCTTAGCAAAATATACTTGGGTTAACCAAATTCTGCCGGGATCGCCAATTAGAAAGAGTTCAAGTCAAAACTAACACTCTTACACTATCATTTCTACCAAATCCTTTTAATTTTTGACAAAATAAATTTAATTCTTGTTCTACTAATCCGAAATAACTCTATCATAATAAGGCAAATGTTAACCTGTATACCCATATACTCCCTCCGTCCCTATTATATAGGCGGAATATTAGATTTTCCTAGTCCCATTAGATAGGCGGAATTTTAATTCCAAGGTACTTTTTGACATATATACCCTTATTTATGTTGTATGGGAATTTGTATTGAGAATAAGACAAAGGGTATAAACAAGAAAAAACATGAAAATTTATAAAAAAAAACCATGCATTTTCTTATTCTAAGAGATTTTATCTTCTCCGCCTATATATTAGGGACGGAGGGAGCACAGGTTAAGGATTCATTAATGACTCCCTTTTTATCTTGGAATTTGATGATTTTTATTGGAGTTGTAATTATCTTGGGATAAGATTCTCATGTGTTTTGTAAAACGTTAATTCCTTTTTTATCCTTATTAATATATAATTGACTCCAATGTTTAGAAAACCAGCCCGGCCCGGCCGGTCAGCCCAGTAAACCGGTGACCCAGTCACTTTTCCGGGCTGGTTCATCACTGGCCCAGTAAATTTGCCAAAAACCGTTTTCTTTTGTATGAACCAGGTGACCCGGCCGGGTTGACTCGTGATCCAGCCGTATCAGCACTGTTTCTATGGGTCGAATCAGTAAAGGAAAAAAACGAATGCAAATTGATTTTTGAGTTATAGAAACAAACATCCAGTCTTGAATCAGAAAATAACTATCTCACACTTCGATTTCTTGAATGATTTATTAGTGATCTATTTGTTTTGAGGAGAGTACTCTTTTCAACTTCAAGAGCTCCAAAAAGCCTGTGTTGGTTAACTGTTCGGTAATGAAAAACACCAAGAACCTTTACTAATAATACATTGATCACTTTATTGTTGTTTCCTGCACTCTCAATAAATCTTTGATTTCTATTATTGTTGCGGCACTCTAAACAAATCTCGATGTGATCAATAAGAAATGGTTAGGTTGGAATACGGAGGGAGATGTAGCAGGAAAGAAAACGCGATACTTTAAAAGGTTAGGGCTTGAGTCGCGAAAAATGTAGAAAGTTAGAATAGTAGGGGCAAATAACGAGTGAGAAATGTGAGGTATTTTAATTCTTGGTCCCCTGAATACACTTATTTTAGTTCATATCTTGCTAAATAATTTCTTTTCTATTGACCCGGGTTTCCGGGTTGAACCACTGGTTAAACCAATAACCCTTGACCCAGTAATTTTTCCGGTTCGATGTCTGGGCCGGTTTTCAGAACACTGATTGACTCATACTTCTATCTCTCTGGATTACAATTTCACTCGTATATTCTCATGTGATGCATGCCCACGATTAGCTTTAATGGTTACCTGAAACGGCTTGCATGTCACTAATTGAAAAATGGTTGACTTTTTTCAAGATCTAACGGAGATGTTGGTCCACAAAAATGGTAAGAAAATAAATTTTGAAGCATAAAAAATGGTAATTCTTTTATTATTAGTAATATCTTTTTTTTCTGAAGCATAAAAAAATGGTAATTCTTGTATTTATAGTAATATCTTATAAATAAATTAAATCGGATCAAATAACTCTTTTTTTACACTTTTTTTTACTTTTTCCTTTTTAAGTGTGATATACTGTTTAGAAAAATCTAGTATTCCTTTATTTTCGGATTTTTTCCAACTCCATTGATTTGGGATGATCTCTATACTAAGGTATCTAATTTTTCCATTCAAACAATAGGTTAAAGGGGAAGAAAAGATATTAGAAAAAATGAATTTAAACCTCTTTAAAAGAGGAGAAATAATAACAATGGACGGATTTGCGGCAAACCTACCTCAAGTTCTTAAATTTCGTTAATAAACTTTGAGGGTAATTTTGTAAATTGATCGCTATTAATTACAAGAGATTTATTGTTACTCCCTCTGTCCTAAAATTTTTGTCCTCTATTCTATTTTCGTCTGTCCTAAAATACTGTCCAATTTCTGTATATAGTCATATTTTTCAGTCAAACTCTCAAATATATCCTTCAAACTTTTACAATTATAAAATTATTTTAAATATCACCAATCTATATATTAAATAATATCTTCCTCAATAGAAAACAAATCTACTAAATCAATCCATAAAGATTTTTATTTTTATCTTCTATTTAAATATTTCTAAAAATATTATAATTACCAATATATTTTTTTTTTTATCATACTCCATATGCTCCTTTTAATTTTAGTAATAATATATCATTTGATAGGGGTAGTTTTGTACACTCCTCCGGTCTCCTTAATATCTTGACTTAGTCAAATCGGACTAATAATTTAGGACGGAGGGAGTAATAATTATCTCGTAGTTAGGATAGAAAAGTGGGAAAAACTAGATAAAAGTGAATCATTAATTGATCCTTAACATGTATACGGGTATACATGTTAACATGACCCCCATAATAAGTTAACCAAGATACATTATTATTTTTTTAAGTCAGTGTCGGCCAAACATGGATGTTTTCTCAAATGTCGTAATGCTTAGCTTTTGGTTTGTCGCTTCGGTAAATGTTATGACGGCCTACTCCGACTTCATTAGAAATACTGATAGACGAATGTTTGACATCAAGGTTAAGAGAGAAGAAGACTGAAGAGGAAAGAGAGATTTTATATATATAGAAATAGATACACCAAGTAAATAACCTAATTTGATGGGGGCCAAACATTTTAATTGGGGGCCAAGCACTAGAGGAAAAAAACGGTCACCCAATCCTAATTTGGGTCACCCCTTATAAAAATAGCTTCTAAATGGCTAAAATGCCCCTGAGTGATTAGTTTTAAGATTTAATTAAGTTGATTAGTGTGATAATTTTGTTTAGATAAAAATCAGGTTTTGGGATTAAAATTTGGAGAAATTTTAGTTTTGGGTTTTTTTTTTTTTTTTTGAGAAGAAGAAGAGTAGTTTTGAGATGAAAAACTAGGGTTTTTAGAAATGACTGATTCAAGTGAAGGGAATGAGGTTGGTGAAGGTTCAAACAATAACCATGATTGTGTTGATGGTGAGATTGTCTCTAATAATCCTATTGATTGGATGTTTGATGAAGAGATTTTAATGGAGGAAGCCATGAATAATGGTGGAAATGAAGATGCTACTGCTCAAAATGAAGGAACCGATACTCCAAATGAATAACCCGCACCTCAAAACAATCAGGTAAACCTCATATACTCTTGAAATTGTCTGAATGGGTCTCCAAGGGGTCGATTGATGGTCACTATGGAACTACTCAGAGTGAGGGTCGTTATAGTCGGGTGTTGTATATGCCAACGACCCTAAAGAGTCGTCATATTGTTGACACACATGGCGACGACTCTAACCTGCAACTTTTAATGGTGATGAAAAATCGTCAAGGTGGTGTGTTAAACCATGACGACTGTTTATAATGTTCACCTAGAGTCGTTAGTTGATTCGTTTAATACCCAGATGACTCTCGAATCCAAACTCTCTGTATAAAAAGGCAAGTTTTGTGTGTTTGAGTCGTCATAGGGATATTCTGATATACTGACGACCCTAACCAACCATTTATAATTTTCACCTAGAGTCGTTAACCAATAACAAAGGGTCGTCAAAACAGGGTCGTCATTTTCAACCTAATACGGTAACGACTCTATTCTAGGGCAAAAAAGGTTGAAGTAGCAGAATTGGGGTCGTCATCTTCATCCTAATACACTAACGATTTTTCATAGAATCCACATGCAAATGAAAAGTCGTTAGGGGTTTTCATTTCGATACTAACGACTCTTACACTGAAATTTCGATACTAACGAATACAAGGTGGGTTTAAGTTCACATATTTTCTAATTGGAAACATAGTTTTCTTGGGTTTTGATTTTTGGCGACGATTACGCGATGAATCGGTTGAAGAAAAAAAAATTCTTCAAAATATTCGTTAATGGTGGTGGTGGAGAAGAGAACGGGGAGGAGAGGAAGTTGAAGAAGAGAAGCCTAATTAAGATTTTTAATTAAGGTTAACTTATTTTTAATGTTTAGTTTTAGGTAAGGGTAAAATAGTATTTTCATAATCGGATTAATAGGCCCCTGATAATTTTGGGGTGCAAATAAAATTTGTTGGCCCCCAATTAAAATATTTGGCCCCAATCAAATTAGGGTAAATAAACGTTGAAGAATATGATGGGACTTTTAAGACTAGACAGAGGGATGCCAGGATTTTAAGGCTAGAAAGGGACGAATGCAAACTTAAAGGCAAAACAGGTTGCACGAATGCGTAGGAGAAATACACAAAAAAGGAGGCAGCTTATAAACCAAGGTATAAAGAAGCACATCTCCCTATCTGCCAAAGAGGTTGGACTCTACATGCTAGGGAGATGGCTCGATACATCTACTAAGTAAGTTCGTACAAAAGCTATTGCTTTTGGGTAATTGTGAACTTCATTTCATGTTGAGAGATCTGTCACAAATAGGTCAACCATTCCCTTCGTTTTAACTTTGAAAGATCCTACAGTCAATGTTTGACTTCTAAAAATAACAGGTCAGGCAAGTTGTTGGATGGCTTGATTCTACAAAATTCCTACCCGCACCCAAATCAAGAGTACAAAACAAAGCTAGGCTAAGTTTGCCTGTCTGAGTGGTGGTCAGGATTTGTCCGTGGGAAAGATAAATCAAAGGTTGTGGTTTTCCTGACCACCCCCTACAACTCGCACGTGTGGCATTAATTCCAATATTATGAATGAAAAATGAATACTCAAGTCAAGATATGGAATTTCAAAAATATAACGGGGAGGTTCGAACTCATGACCTATTGTGTCATAAGAGTGGCCTCTAACCAGTGTTCCACCTTGGTTGGAATTGATAGAAAAGATAAATCAACAGAGGTGGTTTGTTCAACTTAAATGCCATAATTGCTTTATTAATTAGTGTTTCAGCTCATAATAAATGACTAATCATTTTTTAATTATAAATGTTTTCTTAATTAATTATAATATTTATTTCTATTAATAAGTAATTTTGATAAATAATATCAATAGACATTTTCTGTGACAATGAGTAGTAGAAGAGGTGGAGGCCGAAAGATTAGTGGTGGTTAATATTTATTTTTGTTCTTTTATCGTAAAATGGGATACAAAGTCCATTTTTCACATGTATCCAACTTGCCAAGAATTTTTTTCTCCCTCTCTCCTCAAAATCCTGGCTCCACCCTTATTTATGGTTGAAGAAGTAGTGACAGTGAATGCTGGTGAGAAGTGATGGACAATATTAATTTTATGTTGTCGTTACAACATCGATAACATCGTAGTGTGGAAGATGTGGTTGGTTGTTTTTAACACTTTTGATAAAGGAAGGTACCATATATTTCAGGGATGATATCATACAAGACAATATTTTCATGATCGTAGTTGGATCACCCAAATGGTAACCCTGTTATCTTTGATACTATATCGTATAAATCATGATTTTTTAATGTTAAAATAAAATTGATTGCAATACAAAAAAGAATATATACACGGAAAAAAAAAATGAAACTAATCAATTGATTTAAATTTTGTTCAATCTAAACCTCATACATGGCATTTGTGATTGAAAATTAGAATTGCGTCCAACAACCTACATGGGATGGGCGGTAGTGATGGTGGTAGTGGTGGAGTCAAAAAATGACATTGAGGAGGACTATTATTTTAAAAAAAAAGAAACATGTAAACTTTGGTGGACTAAACAGTAAATATATATGTACAAAGTATTATTTATAAAATAAACTAAAAAATTTATGTAGTTATTAAAAATTTAAGGGGTTAGAGCTAGGTTAGTCAACCCTTGGCTCCGCCACTAAGTGGTGGTGGGTAAAAAAAGTGGATTCATATGGTTTTATGGTGGTGACGGGTATTGGTGAACAAAAACATATTATGCTAATTTCGTAACGCCACAAAATGTGTAACGTTATATTATAAAGTATAAAACGTGGTTGATCATTCTAATGTTAAAATACACTCGATAAAACACATGTCCATTTTAAAAAAATTGGTGCAATCAATTGCCATGTTATGTAATAACTAAACGAACGACACAAATCAAGATCAGAACATATGAAATTATTTATTATTGATTTGTTTATGTAAAGAGTGGTCAGGATTTGTCCTTGGCAAAGATAAATTTACCGCTGGGGTTTGTTCAAACCCTTTTTAAACGTTTTATTAATTAGTGTCTCATTGATTGTTCATAATGATTAATTGAATTTCTATTATAAATGTCCCTTTAATAATCTAACATAAATACATAATTTTATTAATAAATAATTTTACTAAAAACTATATTAATTCTAATGGTGGTAGTGGAAGTAGGGTTATTATAAGCGGTGGCGGGTGTTTGTGAATGGTCGAGGCGGTAACATTATTATTGGTGGAAGAAATAGTGGCGGTGGATGGTTTGTATGGTGATGGGTGTTGGTAATAGTAGTGTATAATAATAGCTTTTGCTTTTTAGTGAGTTTTATTGACCAAGTAAAAAAATAATCTTCACAAAACATGCAACATTGTATTGTGCAAGATGTAATTGGTTGTTTTTAGCACGATTGATAAGAACAAAAACCAAATATTTCGAGGATGATACCGGAACGTATAAGACAATATAACCATGACTGTTCGATCACCCGTATTATGTAAAGGCAATTGGTGTACCCGCGTAAGAGAACATTATCGCTCTCTCAAGTACTATTACATTCTTTTTCTTGAAAGACCATCAATGTCGAGTTGTTTCGCGACAACTACCTACAAAGACAACAACTTTCACTTAATTCCCGATATAAAACCTTATTGACCGGGAAAATGTATTTGCATTCTAAAATATTTGTTTGAAAATTATGTTTGTTCATCAAAATCATCATAAAAAACTCTAAATCATAAATTTAAATTTCGCCTCCGATGTTTATAGAATATTTTTTATATTTTACATTCTCAAATCATGCGACCTTTTGATGACAAATCAACAACATCAAATTACGGATCAATATGTATAGGTTTCATTCACTGGGTTAGAAGGTAGAGTAGACACAGATGGGTAGATCACACAAAGCAGAACATGACTGAGAATACTTTAATAATTTGGTCAAGAGATAAGGTCAAAAATTTAAGATTAACTTTCTATAGGACTAATTAGATCGGCTTCGATAGGAGCTGACTAAAATATGGATTAATAATAATTTTCACGTAAGACAATTGCAAAACATAGTTTGGCTAACTATGCCTATGTAAAGAGTGGTCAAGATTTGTCCTTCCTTAATTGCTATGTTATGTGAGAAGAAGGTGATATCTAAGATTGAGGCAAATCTATAAGATTCATACCATTTACAACTGGATGCCTTGAAAAAAAAATTGACGTCTTGTTATTATTATTACAGGCAAGGGATACATTGACCACACTTGCGCAAATAGATCACTTCGCAAATGATTGGTGTTGCATGTACTGTCTAGAATGCAACGAGGAATTTGATGAAACAAGGCACTAGAAGCAGTGTACGGAGTATTTTGGATATAGTAACTTAGACCCGATGTAATACTTATGTTCCTTTTTTTTTTGTTTTTCCACAATCTATTTATTTAAGAAAAATGAACATTGCAAATACATAACATCAACAAAAATTAGACAGATGGTCTGGAAACGGCAAAAGAAAGGAATTGTTGTAGAAGAATTGTTGGGATATACAACGGATTACTTGATACGAATGAAAGAGTTATAACTATTTCGATTCTGAAATCACATAAAGTTCACAGTATAAGATGACATCAATTTTAAAGTTAATAACAAACATAATATGGCTAACTAAAATGTTAAAAACAAACAAGATATATAAACTTAGAAAGCCGTGGGACTTGAAGAGGCCAATTTTGAAAACTAAAATCTTAGAAAGCAACGATCCACAATACCATAATTTTTTTATATAAATATTCAACGTAGAATATGTCAACTTTTGGTGAAGGATCTATTGACAACCTATTAATTTGAAATAGGATCAGGGAGTACAATATGTGTTCAAGGTTCTTTATGAGGTAATGTGTCTCCAGATTGTATTCCAAGTGAAGTTAGGAACATACGGAAGTGACAATATGTCCAAGACTTTTGAAGTTACGAAAGCCTTCGTTAAGACGAATTGCTGGGCACAATACTTTGTTGAAGATTTAATGGCAGAGGTTCGCATATATACAATCCCTTCGAAAAGGTAATGGGTACACATTTTAAACATTGTCATCTAATGCGTGTTGAAAAATTACAGGAAAATCATGTCACATTGGATAGTTGTATCATTCGTTCGATGCAAAAAAATACTATTCTCTGCCTATTTGGAGGATCGACAACATGACCATGATAGATGAGTCAGCTGGAGCGAAATAGGAGCATGTGGAGACTTTTATGGACGATATTGATTAGTTGATTTCACTGAGATGAGCGCTGCTGACGACATATTTCCAACAAATATTTAAACTTCCATGTTCATGAAGAGCATTATCTCATTATAAGCAATGAACCTAAATAAAAAAGTGTCTGGAAGTTAAGATTATATTTCTTTCGTTTGAGCAAATCTCCGACGGTAAAATATTAAAAGAAAAAACAAAACAAAAAAAGAGAGGAAAATCTCAACTATTTTTATGACAAACACATATTAAATCATAAGGAGTTGATAAGTATTCGGGACACAAATTATACGATATATTAAAAGGAACCAACATCATGGCCCGTGCCGTAACGGCACGGGTTAAGGGCTAGTAGTTTTGATAAAGAAAAGGAAGAACAAGTGAAGAGAATATACCCCCAGATTCTCCCACGTGGTGCATCTTTATGATTACAATAATTACAATGTCAGACATTTGAGATCGGAACGAATTTTGCGGTGCCACTGCCACAAGGTAAATTTTGTACGCCACAGTCGTATATTTTAGGTAACCTTTTTTTTTTTTTTAAATTTCCTCCAACATCTCGATTTTATTAGAATTTGTCAATACGACGTAAAATCCACTCATCCTTTTTTTTTTTTGTTCTTTCCTCATTTTTGCATTCTGTCTTTGTGGTGTATTCTTTCATTACATACTCAGTTCTATATGCTTTACAACCCCAATCTTCATGATATACCCGAGTGTCTTTGCATCCGATTGAATTTGTAGAGTTTCCGCTCGAATAGATCGGAGTACGTGGTATATTTGACAACCAAAAGCCTCGCCCCGTAACACGAATCAACCATGTTGATGTCATCTACACCGCCTCTTATTACATTGCAATGCGTCGGATTGCCTCCTACCGATGTTTCCTTATAGCACTTTCGTAAACAGTACCAATGGTTTGGTTCATACCCCTTGTAATCTTGCATAAGCTTTTTATGATGATTGTCATAGAATTCGAGCACTTCCTTCAACCTGTTACCTGGTAATGCTTTTCCTAAATTTTTTCTGGCGAGGTAGTAATGAATCAATATAATATCTGTTGGACTGAATTTAAAACCAGAGGGAAGGCTAGCCAACTTGGCTTCATCAGCATCAAGATCCCTTGGCATTGGGTTGGTACTAGAGAGGTTGGTCTTGACACTTGAAGAAGAAGAAGGCATAATATACGTATAATAAGTGTAGTTGCAGGATTTCCTACAACTACATCCTAACAAGATTACACAATGATCCAATCCAATTTCACGATCAATTACCAAAGTTTTATTTACTTTTTCTTAAGAATCTTACAAGAATAATAAGAGTACAAAGAAATCATAATAGCTCAAGACTTTCTCTTTCTTATTTGTTCTCTCCAAACTGTCTCAAAAAATATTTCCCCTATCTCAAATCTGCTTGGTCCTTTATATAGGATATTACATAATGGATGACAGATAAGCCAACCTTTATTTTCGGATATGGTCTGCGTCATTCTCGCAAGCTTACAAGGTTTTTCTTCGCAAGTTAACTTCAGTCTCGCAAAATCTTCACACTTTCCTTATGATTAGGCTGGACGTCATTCGCTACATCACTTTTCTACCATTCTGCGTTGGCCTTCGCAAACACCTTTTAATTAGAACTTGACCGGGACATAATCATAAGAGATTCTCGCTCCTACAATAAAAGGAATAGATAGAATCAAGAATTTATAAACAACCACGAGAATATGCACTACAACGTTAAAATTACGCGATTAGCTTCTGCTATAGTTTGAGTATATGGGACACAAGTTCTATGCGTTAATGTTTTGGGAGGAGCTTATATAGGAAATGTATGAGGACCATTGACATAAAAATAACTTCTTCAGGTATCTCACACGTAACTATTGAACAATGCATGTAAGAACCATGAATTTTTTTAATATAAATATTCAATGTTTGTTTTACGAAACTAAAGTTACAATTAATTATTTGCAGTCTGGGAATTAATATTTTTTTAGAGGTATTGGAGAAAACTAACCATGTTTGAGATTTGAAGATGCAATGCTGATGAGATTTGAAGACCTAATGTGAATAGTGTTTATCGACTCCATTTTGTATATGATATGCATGTGAGATTGAAGCATGTGACTAGAATTTAAATGGTATAATTGTGAGTTTTCTTTTGGGATATTTGGACTTTGGGTCACAAAAAAAGTGACCAGAGTTGTGTTTGGGTCACCACAAAATTTTAATTAGAGTTTGGGTCACAGGACCGTCATTGACCGTCTTGACCGTCCTTAATACATGAAGCTAACACAACTTAAGATCTCCCTACCATATGCATGTATATTCCCTCTTTAAGGTTCTCTGCCAAACCCCATAGCATCAAAAGTGACATGAACCTCATCTTATCAGGTAAAGAAATCATGATTGTCCACTGTACGTCTGGTAACATGCATCAAAAAATTTATTATGTATCTAAAAATCAATTTGAGCATATAATATAGATGACAAGAGTTAACAACCAAACTCTTGAATAGAACATCCGAGAAAATAAAAGATGCAACTAAGTAAAAGTAGGAATTTCTCAGTAGCCTTACAAGTATTTTCATTTTGGTATCCTCATGTCTTGTGCCAAATTGAGAACCCTCCAGGTGAAATTATGCAAACGTAGTGCAAGTCTCTCAAAAGACCTTAGATTGAGAGTGGAATGCGAAGTGTATCTCGACCATGTGAAGGAAACATGTCTGATTGAAGCATGACTAGTTTGATAAGTTTTTTAATGTGATCGATATGCAATTGTAAAAATCTTTTTCAGTTTGTTGTTATCTTGGAATGGTATGTGATCGTACAATGAAGTAATTATCCCCATGGGAGTGATAATTCCCGATGGTCTAAACTTCATGAAATTGCTTAAAATTGCTCGAGCCGCATATAATAAGGGGCTCTAAAGGAGTTTTTGGTTCTGAAAATCTCATCCTTTGTCCGATTTTTGTATGTGATACTATGGGCGATTAGCGCTAACATTTTGGTGTCTAGGTATCTCATCCTTTGTCTGATTTTTGTATGTGATACTATGCTCATTATGAAGAAAGTTAAAAGACGCACAAGAATGACTACCAGAACTTAGAAATGCGACAATGCCCATGTTAGATAATACTTGTTATCATTTTCTGAGTATATGCTCATTATCAACAAGCTATATATGCATGTTCGAGAGAAATATACCTCATAGGCTTTATCAACTTGTTGAAACTTTGTTTCAGCATTGGCCTCATGCCTATTTATATATGGATGCAATTTCTTTACGAGCTAACAAGCATCCGAAGACAAAACAACAAAGATGTGAAAAATGACATGAAAGTGCTACACGTTGTAGAATCATAAGAAATACTTGACAACAATATACAACACGTAACCAGTCATAAGAACATAGTTAACATTAAAGTGTATGTACAGTATGAAAAAGAAAAAGCCTTTCTTCTCCCTAAAGAAACTTTCTCATTATACTATTCAACCTCTTCTCAACAGAAGAAGGCATGTAGTGAAGTGAAAGAAAATAAACTGCCATACTTTCCAGAGAACTTTTAATCAGAGTAACTCTACCTGCTTTGTTTATAAGAAATCTCCTTTTCCAGGGAGCTAACTTTTTCTGCATCTTCTGAATTACCACCTCCCATATAGTTGCACACCTCTTTGAAGCTCCAATAGGCATTCCTAGGTAGGTAATAGGTAAACTGTCCACTTTACACCCCAACTCCAAAGAAAGTTCTTGCACCAAATCATCTGCTCCAATACTTGTCATTGCAATTTTTTCCAAATTTAATTTCAGCCCTGTAAGAACTTCAAACATCATCAGAATGATAAAAAGTCTTCTAATCTCCTCTTTGGAAGCATTAAGCAGTATTATAGTATCATCAACAAATTGTAAGTGTGAGATAATTGTGCCTCCCTCAACCACTTGAAAACCACTTAACTTGTTTTTAGCCACTGCATCATCCATCAGCATAGAAAAAATCTCTACCACCAATAAGAACAGAAAGGGGGATAAAGGGTCTCCTTGCCTTATTCCTTTTGAGGGTTTAATTATTGTGGTTGCTTGACCATTTACCAGAATTGAGAATTGAGCATCCTTAACACACCATGAAATCCAGCTGATCCACTTATCACCAAAACCATTTTTCTTCAAAATAGAGAACAAAGAATTCCAACTTACATTGTCAAATGCTTTCTCCATATCTATTTTACACAATATGCCTGGCTTCTTTTGCTTTAGTCTGCTATCAATACACTCATTGGCAATCAAAATTCCATCTAGAATCTGTTTCTTTTTGATGAAAGCTCCCTGTGCATTGGAAATTAGGCTAGGCATGACCTCCTTCAATCTTTCGGCTAACACCTTTGAAATTATTTTGTAAAAGCTGCTTATAAGACTAAGAGGCCTGTAATCTTTTGTTGTTGCTGAATCCTCCTTCTTAGGTATAAGCTTAAGAAAAGACATATTCAATCTCCAGTCAAGCTTACCCTTATGATAAAATTCATTAATAGCTGCCATTACCTCCACTTTTAAAAAACTCCAACAAGTTCTATAAAATTCAATGATATATCCATCAGGTCCAAGTGCTTTATTTTTGCCACATTTCTTCAAGGCCATCATCACTTCTTCTTCATCAAAAACTCTTTCCAACCAATTCCTTTGAGTTTCATCCAAAGATTTGAAGTTCAGGTTATCAAAAGAAGGATTTATTGAAGTAGTAGCAGTAAAAAGGTTGGTGTAATAATCCTTTAACTCCTCCCTTATGACTTCTTGATTAAAAACATCCATACCATTTATCTCCAGCTTTGTTATACAGTTTCGCCTTCTCTTTGGATTAGCAATCCTATGGAAGTAATGTGTATTTTTATGTCCCTCCTTGAACCCTCTGACTTTAGCTCTTTGAAATGCCATTCTAGCTCTTGTTAGCTTAACATTGTTGAGCTTAAGTAATAGATTAGATCTCTCCTCCAACTGCACTCTTGACAAAGCTGCATTCTCCTCGGCTGAGTTCAAAGTCTTAATTTTTTCCTTCAGCTCATCCTCCTGCTTCTTAACATTTCCAAAAGTGGTTTTACTCCAAGTTTTCAAGAAAATCTTCAAATTCTGCAGCTTCCTAAACAACACATATCTTGGAGTGCCTGTAAAGACCAAAGAAATCCACCACTGTTCAACTAATTTAACAAAGTCAGGATGCTTCAACCAGTGGCTCTCAATTTTGAAATTGCTACCAATTCTAATATCAGAAGATAACTGAAAGAGTAATGGATTATGATCAGAAATTGTCCTCACCAAAGCTATTTGAGTTGCAGTGCTAAACTTTGTATCAAAAATTGAACAAACCAAAACTCTATCCAGCCTACAGAGAAGAGGGCCATCTTGCTTATTGCTCCACGTATATGAACTACCGATCAAAGGTAAATCAATTAATTCCTGCTCATAAATGAAGGTATTGAGAAAATTCATATTTATGATATCTCCTACTTGTCTTGTTCCTATCTCGCATCACTTCTCACCGCATTCATATCACCCATGAAACACCAAGAAGCATCGACCAACCCTAATCTCATCCATGTCATTCCAAAACAAATCTCTCAAGTTATAGTCACATGGAGAATAAGCATTTGTAACTATAAATTTGAAACCATCATTCCTGAACCTGAATAAGCAAGAGATTGAATTATACCCTAATTGATGCGTGTCGTAGGTGCAATCAAATTAATTCAATATTTCCACTCAATTAAAAATAATATAATGGAAGTCAAGTTCGTTCCCACGAGGAGCAAGAGATATTAGTTGTAAAAGTTGTCACGAAAGGGGGTGTAAAAGCAAAAGAAAATAAACAAAGCAATTAAAATCGTAAAGTTGAAAACAATAAGAGAGACAAGATCAAGGAATTCTTCTTCGTTGCAAAACAATGATTAAAGTTATGTTCTTTTCTACTTGTTATTAGTCACAGATTATCACCAACCGTAGGGATAGCAGGTCCGCTTAGCTAGCCCCAAAATCCCTAATTTCACCGAGTAACAGTGTCCGCTTAGTTATCGATTCTATTCAAAAGAACCACCTTGAGGTTCGCTTACAAGATGTAATTCCCCGTAACGCATTAAGATTTATGAATTTAGGTTTAGTACTAGTAGTTAAACTCGGTTCCGCTTGGTTCACTTTCTAGCGTTGTTTCTACACACAATTGCTCCACGGAATCCCTCCGCAAGGTCTCGTGTTTGCTACTTATGTAAAGAGTCAAGAAACGATTACTTATCTCCTAACTTTCACTAGCTTTAGATCAAATTAACAAATCAATTTAGTTGGCCACCTAAACAATCTATCAATCAATCATGAATGTCTTTAAGATCATTCCTATTAGTAAAAACAAACGATAATCATGTGAAAAACTTCAAGATAGAATTGAAACAAAAACTCAAATCATATGTTAAGAACTAGGAATTCATCCTCAATCAATAAAATTAGCTACTCATGTTAAAAGTTCACACAAAGAATAAGAAAAGAAAAGTATTGTGTGTGTAGAGGTGTGTGTAGAAGTTGTAGAAAACTTCTCTATTTATAGGCTTCAACATTCTCCAAATCTTCTAAGGAGTATAATCCTTTTCCTTTTGCAATTCAATTTCCAAATCCAAGCTTTTCTCAACTCTTCCACCTTCTCTTTCCAAGTTTGAGTCCAATTCTCCATCCAATTCCAAGCCCAAGTCTTCACACCCATGAGAGAAGTCCATAGAAAATTCTGGAATTTTTGGCTCACCGGAAAACTGGGATTGTGGCCGGAATCCGGCCGGAATAGTCGTCGGAAAATATTTCAGGTGACCGGCAGAGTCAAACCGATCACCGGCCAACCCAGGTCGGATCGGTCGAAATAACTCCGGGTTGGATCGGGTCAACTCGAGTCGAGGAGAGAGTCGCCCGATTGGTGTGAGTCCGATCCATCGACTTCATCTAATTGGGCTGAGTTGGTATTGTCCAAGCCCAAGGCAATTGCATCCTTCCACAGAGCCATGGCCTCTTGTTGCACACTCATTGTGCATCACTACGCACATCCAGCCACATCCAGTAGCTTCATGCCCGTAATGTCTCAAATTCATTACTTTTGCCCATTCATTCCATCTTCCCCTGAACTACATCCTAGCATTCATTCTTGAGCCAACCCCCAATCACGGATCGCAACACAAGAGTCGCCTCCGGACTCTCGGCTCAAAAACATTACCATCTCGAACCTAGGCATTCATCCCGACTTAGCATCGATTCACTTCCTTAAGCCTACAAACTTCAATCGTAACTCTCCCATTATAGCCGCATTCATCTCCAACTCAGCCCGATAACCAACTTCTCAAGCTGACACAATTACTCGCTCTTCCTAACCACCAATATCCTCACCCGCTTGCTCAAGACCACCGCAACCCTTCTAAACATTGACATAACTCGACACATCGTAGTTAATTCCATTTGCTCATACTTCTTAATCTCAGGCGAATTCCAAAGTAGCTATAAAACTCAAAACAAGCGTAAAATACATAATTTACACGAAAAATAGCAAAGAAAGCATAAACTACTAGATAGTAAATTAGGTGTATTCTACACCTATCACTAATCTCTTATCAAGCAGTTCCAATACAGCATTGTCCCAGATAGTAATTAAACCCCCACTATTACCAGCAGAACCTTGTGAAGGAATGAATTCATAGCCACAGTCAGCATCAAACCATAATTGTCTTACAAAATAAGAAGACAAATTTGACAATTTTGTCTCTTGAAGTGCACAAACAAGACATTTGTGTGTAGCTATCAAATCTCTCACCGGAACTTGTTTATCATATGCATTAAGACCCCTTATGTTCCAGTTAATGAGCTTAGTTCCCATCATCCATTAGCCTATCCCTTGAACATACTTCACCACCTTCAACATTACGGTCCTGTGAGTTAACTGAGCTAGCAGATTCACAACTATCCTGAACTTTCTTCCCATTCTCAATGGCCCTGTATCTGTCTCTATATTTGAACAGAATTTCAGAAATAACCTCACTAGCTTCCTTTTCATCTTTAGTTTTAATTCCACCCAGTTTACAACATAGCTCAAAAACCATCTTGGAGGTAGAAAAGATTACCTCATTAGAGTCAATGTTCTTGCTCTGAATGTCGCCCAAATTGATAACAATTCTATCCTCCATAACTGAAAATAAATTATTATCATCCGCATCCAAAGGAGAACCTAGAACATTGCTAGGTGAAATATCCACTAACTCTTCATCCGCAACAGAATTATGTAGAATCAATTGAAGGTCGTCAGGATTACCTGAAGCAGTAATCAATTGACGGAAACCTTACTGGTTCATACACAATGTTCTTTCCCAAAGAAGCAGTAGGAACATCTCCTGCACTTCTACATGCCCTTTGAGATAGAATAACTGGACTAACTGAAACAGTTGGACAACTAGATTGTTTGGGTACTACACCTTCACTTCCAATCACCTCTTGTGCCCTACACGATTCAAAGCGGCTCAAAGAAGCTATCAATAATCTCCAGTCTGTTTGATTTCCCTACACCAACCTCAATATAAGACTGTTGACTACTTCCAGCCGGGGTTCCCACCCTACACTGATTTATGGTCACTTCACCTTCGCTTCCATGTAAATCAATAGTAGAATTTAAACCCCTAGTCTCCATAATTTGCTTGTTAAGACCCCCTACATTAACATTCAAATCATGAGACTGCAGGTGCATAGACTCAACCTCCTGAGTCATCCAACCTGAAGGAGACCCTTCTGGAGATAATGACTTGTCTTTGGTTCGATAAATCCACTTGCCATTATCAATTTCAAACCGATTGAGAATCGGTTCCAAATCATTCACCTGGACCGATCTAACTCCTGAATTAGCGGGCATAATTTGATTTGAATTTGAAAACTTTTATTTTTTCTCAAACTCATCAATCAAAGAATTATACTCCTAATGTAGGCCTGTTCTTAGGATCGAATTTGAAATCCCATTCGATTGTAAAAGCCCAACTTTGGTCTCCATCTTCAACCATGAGAACCGCCGGAATCATAGAGAAATCTCCTTTGACTGAGATTCTAAAAAAAATTGAGTGTTTGATCGAAGAGTAGCGTACTTGAATCTACCTCAATCAATCCACCCAAAGATTCTCCAACTGATCTAAATAGGTTGGAACTCCAATTTCGCAGAGGAATTCCTCTTATTTTCACCCATTTGCGAAGCCTTGACATTGACTGAATTGGTATGATGATATCTTTTGACTTGACTTTGCTCTGCTTTGATTTCAGCTTCTCCATAGTCTTGCCACTATTTTGGTGTTGCTGGATTCGCATAGCCTCCTCGCGAAATTGTGAAATATGGACAACAGACCCATCCACCACTATTTGCTTTAGTTTCCATAAGTCTTGCCAATAATCATGAGAGATTAAAATTTTGGCAGTTTGTTCATCACTAACCTCAAAATCTAAAAAAGACTCCCATTGCATCTGTCTCAGAATTTCCTTAGCAACTCTCTGCCATCTCACCACACCATCTACTCGAATTAGTCCCTTAAATGACTTCCTTATGATTCCCCTATTAGGCAGGGAAACATTGAAATCATTCACCGATGGAATAACCTGACTTTTCTTCCTTATCAAGTTATTTTGCTGCAGTAACTTGTAGATCTCCTTCCTCAGCACAACCCAATAATAACCACTATCACCACTTGGTACACACAATGCATACGATCTGTCTTCATCTCCCCTCCCAACTCTTTAGATCCTTAAATATCTTCCTCCTTCATTTGTTTTATCCTCGCATAGAAAAGAAGCCTCCCCTTCTCTTTTCGGCCATTTCTTCCTACCTACTCCTGCATCACTCGCTTCTTCCAACACCTCTATCAACCAAGCAGCAATATCCGTCGAAAAATTGATCCATGATCTAAAGCCTCCCCTTTTCCTTTCCTCCAATCTGATTCCTTCTTTGTTAACTAAAGTTTCCATTGACAAAAAGAAAGTTTTTCTGTCGAGATATAGAGTGAGCGGATTTTTCGAGGAATACCACGACGTTCTCGAGGAATTAATTATATCTATGATGAATCTACCCAGCAAGTTATTTGTCCATGGCTATAACTCTTTCACCCTTGTACACACTAATCGCAATAGCATATTGTCCGTCGCAGACATTAGTGTAATTCTATTTTTCCTTCTTGTTTGGAATGGTTTTGTTCCTCGAGATGATCCATAAAACTTCCGTGTTTTTTTTTTTTTTCTTTTTTTTTTTTTTTTTGTTTTGTTTTGTTTGGATCGTGAAAGGAGATCATATTAGAGAAATAAGAATAGATTACAACCGGACCCAATAATAAAAAATAGAGACAACTCTCAAGTCTCAATGGACTTATTGAGAGAGCTTTACAACACAATCTCGAAGAGCCCAGAAAGCCCATTACAAAGTACTAACTGAAACTTTGAGATAACCCAGTGACATTTGGAAGTGCCCGTTAAGTCAGGGAGCCCATGAGAAAGATGGGTGACATCCGATAACACCAAGTCCCACACCTTCTCCTTTTGCAATAGAACTCCAATTAAATCGACGCGTTTTCAGAATTTAGAATACCCTAGCTTTCTCAAACAATTAAGGTCTTGTTGTTAAGAAATCGAATTAATTCTGAAGCCTACCTAAAATAGATCATTAGGTTTCCCCTTTTTTAGTCTAGTACGCCTTTTTTTTTTTTTTTTTTTGAAACTCCAAGTTGTCACTGCCGGTTGAATTCCTAATCAATTTCAATTTCAGTTTTTTTTTTTTTTTTTTTTTTTAACCTCAACTATATTGATAATTATGCTTCGATTCCAAATTGCAATCAGATACAGGACTGACCAGGCGATTTTCCACCGTTACATGTATTTCAACCAAGAAACAAAGACAACCACAAGAATTCAACTTAACAATTAACAACACAGTTACAAGACTTTACCCGATGCAGTATCCTAACCATTCCAGACAATCTTCTGTGTAGCAGAACAGGTTTAAATGGCCTGGTTTGGATTAATAGTAACTCATCCAAACCATAAAACAAATATACATTTAGTAGGGATGTTAGGATCCAAAAATCCAACCACTTCTCAAGGGTTTTTTAAAAAACATGGTAACACAAATGAACTGGGTATAAACAGATCCAAAAATCCACCCATTTGTCAAAAGTTTTTTCAAAGTAACAGTAAACGTAACATAGATAACCTGAATCGGTCATCGGAAAGCGAAAACGGTATGAATTGGTACGGGGCTTCATCGAGATCGGTCTGTATCTATTAGTTGTTGGTATCTTCTGTGTCTTCTGTGTCTTCATTGTTGTTGCTGGTGTCTTAGAACATGTTTATGCTGCTGCTGCCTTTTGAGAACCTGTAACTGAAAGTCTAAGTTTATATATAATTACTAACCGAAACTAGACTATAATCTCTGAGGGAAACCAGATCGGTTAAATTTCTTAGAGCATGAAGATCAAATAAACCTAAAATAATAAAAACTAAAACCAAATCATCACCCAAATCAAAGAAAAACTCAGATCTGCTAAGGGTCGCAAGAGATACCGCTGTTTCTACAAATTCTTCATAAATCAAGACTAAAGATAATGATATTATCTGATTTCTTCTCAAATCACTAACCATACTTTCTTCAGTAGCCACAGATCTAGAGGAGGAGAAAGAAAAAAAAAAAAAAGACTTGAAACAAATTTAAAATAGATATAAGAGAATCAGGAAACAAGTAGCAAGAGGGCTTGAGGCTGTGAAGACTTGAATTCTAAATCAATTTGGTTTTCTTTTTTCTTTCACCATTTTTTTTTCTAACCAATTATATGTTGTCAAATGTCCTCACCAAAACGCTCATTTCAAGAAACTCAAAAAAATCTTATTTCGACCAATAGGAACCGAGGGTTTCCTCACCATTCAACGTGACAGCTGTATTTATCTAGGCCTTTAAGTTTTTAGATTCGTTATTAAAAATCAAACCATTAATAACTTATGAATGTTTGATGTGTACTTACTGAATTAGCCGAAGTAGGTGATTGTGGTCGGTCTTTCGAAATAGCACCCTATAAACCCTAATAGTTTATACCCTATAAACCCTAATAGTTTATAGTGATTATCTATCTTCGTTCACTCCTGAAAACTTTAGAAAACGAACAAAATTTTACGCCGTTGAGAGTTGAAATTTGCAATTGCCATTTCTGTTGGCACGATATCCTTGATTTCTTGAACTTTTTTAAAGTAACTAAATTTCGTGGGGTTTAAAGGTATTTAGTGGGACATGTCATCTAGGTTTTTCTTGGAACAACAGGGCTAATAATGGGCTTTGGTACATATGAATTTCCAAAGTGAAACTTACTGCTACACCCATTTTTCCATTTTTTTCAGTGTCAAACCCACGCACTGGAACTCACGGATACAACCCACTCTAAATGCTAGCACAACGAATATGATAATAGTCATGCGAATTGCAGTAGTAAAAGCAGGTACCAAATAAGCAAAAAAATTTAGACGAGTACAAAACGAGCCGGCACTTAGTTTTAATGCGCAAAGAAAAATTTGCTTTAACCGTCAAATGCACACCAGTCAATCAAGCACATTGTAACTTTACAAGCAACAACATATAACCCAAACAGAAACATCAAAAAGAAGTTCCATGTTTAATGAGGTTCAACACGAAAATTACTAGTACAAGTCAACAGAAAGACATAATAGATGCATTACCAGAGAAATCAGAGTAATAGCGGGGGATCCAAATCCATTACGTACTACTAGTGTCTGATGCCTTTTTTTCTTAATGGCGATGATTATTAAGTATTGCGCATTTGTTTGTTGAGATCTTGATTTCATTCTTGTTTTCGATATGGTGGATGGTCCTAGAGAGGGTTGGTCCTGACACTCGAAGAAGAAGATGTTGTTTCTGTATAATAAGAGGAATGGATCATGGAATCAGTAACAGATAAACAACCACGAGAATATGCAAGGTAAGTAGTTAACAAAAAAAAATAACTTATAGAGGAAATGCATGAGAACGGTTAACATAAAAAGCAACTTTTGTTGCTATCTCTCACATTTCAGGTGAGAAAGAAATTTCTTGGCGGCGATATCTTGATCGCCCCGAGTCCTCATCCGATTGTTCGGTATACGATACAATCTTAGAACGAGTTGACTTCGAGGTTTCTCCTCGCTTGGGATTAGCGGTGGCGAGATTCTCGACCACGCATTTAGTTTCGTCGTTTTTATTCCTGTCTTGCATGTGCTTGGGATCAACATCGGATGATCCCTCGGATGGACTATCCTCCTCGTTTAGGATGCCTTTGCTTCCCTTGGGAAATCGATCTGATGATTCCTCGTCTGAGGTATCAGGGATATCGACTCGCTCATCTTCCTGCAAGTGCTCAAAAGTATTCTCCTCCTCGGGAGTCTCCTCTATGGTACTGAGTGGCACCTTTTTCTTTTCTCTGTGTTTTAGCATACGGTTTCTCCGTTCTAGCCTTCGATTACGTCTTTGTAGCTTTTTCATTCTTTCATCCTGCGCCTCCTACGCTTTCACGATGACTGCGATGGTCGCAGTGGTATCATCATGGTTAAAAGGCTCGCCCTTCTTTGTATCATAGTTCACTGTTTTCCTTGGCAAACCGTTCAAACCTCCTGGTTGAGTTAGATGGATATCACCTTGTCCTTCGAAAGGGGTTTCTCTCTTCGTCAGAACTGGAGTTATCAGTTAACCCCTCCCGATATTGGTTATCGGGTTGTCCCTCTCCAGGGAGTGCACCGTTGTGCATCGTCTCGCCTAGCTCCATATCGTCTAGACCACCTTGGTGGGTTTCACCAGTCTCGCCTTGGCTCGTACAAGCAGATCGTATTGTCACCATCGCCTTACCTGCAATATATGCAATAAATACTTAATTTGTCTCTTCTATCAGAAAAGTGGGACCCTAGATTTGCAGGTCATGTACATTTGCTATGTCATAGTTCAGACTGGACAGTTGAGTACAGGAAGACTTTGCAGTAAATTTTGGAGACATGTGAAAATGTCAAAACATTCCCTACTTGCACAAGGTGTTAGTGATGAAGAAAAGGTGTTTTATCAGCTCTTTTTTTTCGAGAAAAATACCTCCTTCAACACGTTATACCTCTAATGGGATAAAACCAAGTTATGACGATTGAGCACACTTTCCCATTTTAGGAAATATTTCTCATCATCTTTAAACTTTTGATTTTGGACAAACTTTAAGTTTGATGAATGATTATGTACTCATTAACCCTTCTCCTTGACTTAGAGTTAGATTTCTAAGAAGAAGTTTGTGGATTATCTTGAGTTCCTTTGAGGATGAAGAACATCATGAGCAATTCGCCTTTTCAACTCTCATATGAAGATATTTTCTCCTATGAAGTTTACTGACTAAATTTCTTCCCAGCTCTCTCATGGAGGAAATCATTTGAGCGCCGAAGTATTAAAACTCCATTTTCACTCCGATCTTCAACTCTCCTGAGCGTCTTTAGGAAGATATCAGGAAATTTTAAAGAAAATTCGTAAAAGCATGTAGATCTGTCGCTTTTGAGGGTCTCCAAGACTTCATAGATCGTGTAGACCATATTTGAGTTCGAGCTTCACTCATAAATCCTAGCAGAATCTTACTCAGTAGCATGAAAACTATTTCTCTCATGGAGATTATGAAAACAATATAGAGTTGTTACTAGAGAGGTAGAATAGACCTTCATACCTTCCTGTTTCTAGCGCCAAAATGTAGTTGCATCTTTTCAGATGACTACACCCAAGTAAATCTAAAGGCTATAAACTACTAGAACAAACAAGATTCAAGATGAACAAGAAGTAAAGAGCATAGAAAGTAAAGATTAACACAAGCATATAACGTGGTTCGGACAAGAAGACCTACATCCACGGGAGAGAAGATGTTTTCTTTATTGATTATAAGGTCTTACCCATGAAAGAGCTACAGATATCACTTAGATTTCTTACTTGCTCTCTATCTAGATCTCTCTCAGGAATTCTCTGTAGAAAGACCATCTATTGTTACATAAGTTATCCATCTCCTTATACATGGACTGGTATTTATAAGCAACCTAGACTCATTAAGGCCTGGTCGGGTAGAGCTGTCTTTCATCGTCTACGCTGCTTCGGACTGGTTCTATACTACCCCTCGTGATGGATTGCTTGGTTCTCCCTCCTAGTCGTCTCACTCTGCTCGTCATCGTGTATACCTTCTCTAGAAAACCTCGTGTTCCATCACCTCTGGGTCGTAGTATAGATCGCCCGAGCCTCCATTGCGATGTAGATTCGCCCACATCTATTCTTATCCTTCATTAAATGTAGTCCTTCTTTTTAGAATTGACTGTCTGAGCGGATTAGACCACTCCTCACACGCGTCATTCATGTGGTGTTGTGGCAGGCGTCTCAATTCAGACGAACTCACCTTTTCAAGGTAGGATTCAGTGTTCCTATCTAATTGTCTTATCATGTATTCATCCCTTAGGATGTTGACACGTAGCCATCGGGTAATTTACCCTCACACTAATGTTTTGGTTTTTGAATCAATATTCCATTTTAGGCGTATTTTATGCTAAGTTACGAGCTTAAAACCCGAAATCCAACCAAAAAGACCGAAACTTTTAGGCGGCCTTCGGCCGCATAGCCGGTTCAAAGTTATCGCTTTAAATATATTGATGTATCTCCCCCTAAACTAAAAATATAACTTTGTCTTTGATTTGGTAACCTATAAAAAGGCCCCATATTTTAAGCTCGCCTAGAGTACCCCAAAACGGTAAGACGACCCTGAACAAATTAACAAGAATACACACCACAGTGTTAAAATTACGCTTCTACAGTTCTGCTAGAGTAATACGAAATGCACGAGGACCATTACCATAAAAAAATAACTTATTCCAGTATCCAACACAAAACTAATGAACCATTTACATAAAAAATCAACATGTTCTTGGTATCTCACACATAACTAGTGAAAAATACATGTAGCAACCATTATCATTACCATAAGTTCAGTGTTTGTTTAATATAAGTACCAGTGTTTGTTTCACAAAAACTTAAGTTAGAATTAATTATATGCAGGTACCGGGATTCAAAAAAATAAAAATGTGGAGGTATTGGAGAAAACTAACCATGGTGAACATTGAGACTAGGAGATCCGTAAGTGTTATTGTTTAAAGACCCGGTGCAAATTGTGTTTATTGACTCCATTATACTTAAGAGTAGGAAGGTGATATTGATGTTGTGACGAAAGATTTTATGATGTACTTATAGAGTTTTTGTTGTTGTTGTGACCACAACATGGTCCATAGGTTGGGATTAGAAGTAAACTAGGAATTCCATTTCTCAATGGGAAACCGAAAACTCAAGCCCTAAACTGCAATTACTAATTACTCTCAAATTATTGAGAAACTAATTTTAAACTGTTGATTTTTATATTTTAAACTCAACTATCAGATGGTTTGGACAAGTCGGTTGTCAGAATTTTCACCGGACTCATATCTAGTCGGTTACACTGATAAATCTGAGGTGCTCGACACTTGGATACAAAAACTACTACAGCTCCGACAAAGTTTGCTAACAAAAATACCACCATGATCTCCAAACCCCCGGAAATGGTCCGTAAGATTCTTGGGTAGCCAACACAAATGTGCAGAACGTTATTGACAAAAATATAAAAAAAAGTTTGTTACCTGAACATACATACCAAGAGAAAGAAAAGAAACATGGGAAAAATATATAAAATTGTCTCATGAGAGAAGATAAGCAACATTAGATAGCAACAGCAGAATACCCACACATTGAAAAACCTCTGGATGTCGAACAACAACCTCTCATCGTCCTTAATACATGAAGCTAACACAACTTAAGATCTCCCTACCATATGCATGTATATTCCCTCTTTAAGGTTCTAGCCAAACCCCGAAGCATCGAAAGTGACATGAACCTCATCTTGTCAGGTAAAGAAGTCATGTTTGTCTACTGTACGCCTGGTAACATGCATCAAAATACTTATTACGCATCTGCTAGAAATCTATTTTGAGCATATAATATAGATAGCACAACCAAGACACTTGAAAAGAACATCCAGAAAAGAAAAGATGCAACTAAGTAAATTAGGAATTTCTATAGCCTTACAATAATTTCATTTTGGTATCCTCCTGTCTTGTGCCAAATTCAGAACCCGCCAGGTGAAATTATACAAATGTAGTGCAAGTCTCTCAAAAAACCTTAGATTGAGAGTGGAATGCGAAGTGTCTCTTGAACGTGTGAAGGAAACATGTCCGCTGAAGCATGACCAGTTTGATAATGAGATATAAAGTTTTGAATGAGAATCAGGATATGCAATTGTAAAAAATATTTTGAATTTGTTGTTAACTTGGGAATGGTTGGTGACTGTATAATGAAGTAATCCCCCAAGGGAGTGATACTTCCCAGTGGTTTTAAGACTTCATGAAAATTGCTCAAGCTGGATAGAATGAGGGGTTTCTGAAGGAGTTCCCCGGTTCCAATTTGGTTGAAATAGATGGTAAGGTCGACAGAGAGTTTTTGGTTCTAACAAATCTCATGTGATACTATGGGCAGTGAATGCTAACCTTTGGTGTCTAGGTAGATCAAGATAATACTATGGACCAGCAGCTCTTTGTACCCCGTCTCTCGCGAATTCCAACTTGTCCCCGTCTCTCGTGGATTCCATCTAGTCCCCGTCTCCCTTGGAATGCAACTTGTTAATCCATGGGCCGATATTGGTTGGACCCGGTCCACAATATCCAATTGCTGCACAATATTAAGATCAGTCAAAACTGGAGGGGTCAAGGGGAGTCTGTTACAGACAGGTTAACCTTACATGAAATTTGACCTCTGGTACGCCTTAGTTGAGGTAATAAAAGGTCTCAGCAGCTTTTTGCTCCTTGTCTTTTGTGGATTCCAACTTGTTAATCCCGGCCTGAAATTTGTAGGGTCGCGTCTAAATGGGATATCCAATTGCTGCACATTATTAAGACCAAAATGTAGTAATTGGTAAGAAGCATTAATCTTGGATCAAAGAAGTGGGCAGAATCAAAAGAACGCCTACAGAGTACTCAACACTTTCAGCATATATATTACTGTCGTTGCTTGACATTTTCTCTTGTTTCTTTTTCAGTCTAAAACATGTCAGTTTCTTTTGCTAGTGGTGTGCTGCTATCCCAAACCATTGGGAATAGAACCGTACAACTTGAGCTAGAAATATCTAAAGCAACTTAACAAGATAGAAATGCAACTTACACATAGGAAAAGGTTCATCTTTGTGAACAAAGACTAAGGAGCATTGGCAGTAGAATCAATAGATGGTCTTCCCTCAAACACAATCACCCTATCAGCATGATATGTTGCCATTATGAAATCATGCTCAACGACAAAAGCAGTCTTCTTTGCATGGAGGATAAACCTCTTAGTGCTTTTGGTGCAACAATATACGCTGCTCTGAATCAAGATAAGCACTCGGCTCGTCTATCAGATATATATTCGCAGGCTGCATTAACCATAAACACCAATTATAAAATTGTAATGAATCACTCTTACTCAAATTACAAAATCAATTCAATTTTCTGTGTCAGTACCGACCAGTCGTACTAAAACAAACTCATGAATGCCATTATAACTGGAAATGAAGATCAAATTAAGATAATAAATAAGAATACAGACCTTTCCAAGGCAAAAACATAATGCAACTCTTTGCCACTCTCCACCTGAGAGATTCCTAACTTGCTAATCCATTAATTGCTCAATTTGGAGTGGTTTCATGACATCTGACACAAACAGAGGATGCATGCACGCATCACAGATTCTTTTGTGTGCAGATCTCCTAGGTTTGTAAGACACATTTAATTCAGGTATTGAATTATCCACCTCGTCGGGTTTCAATAAACCAACCTGTATACAGTTGTAGCAGTGATTAAGAAATCCGCACCTTATTTCGAATTCATAAATGATATGTCTCTACAAAATCAATAATAGTCATGCACTTATAGAATAAAGGATCTAGAAGGCATACCAGCATGCGGATAAATGTTTCTTCCCTGTCCCAATTTCACCCACCATAACAACAATTTGAGAATCAGTGAATTCTCCCTCCATGATATGAAGCTTAAAATTTCCTTGAGTTTTGCTCATTGTATGGTATTTGTATCGTGCGTACGAATGAATTAATTTCTTCTGCACTTTCCCGCTGGAGTCTCAGCAACCTGAAAACAACTAGTAAATAAATGATAACGGAATATTTAGAGCATAGAACCATATAACAGAAAAAAGAATTGTTACCTAGAAAGTAAGTGATTCATCACGGAATCGTAGATTCTCAGTAGGGACAGAGCCAGCCAGGAAAATATTAATTTTGTCTCTGACGGAAAAGGGGAAGCGTTACAACTCCATAAGCTCCGGGTTTCCCATATAAGCAGCAAATGAAGTCCAATAAGTAACCCAAATCACTAAAGTCATGCTCCACAAGACAACAATCACATAGCTGAAGATGAAAACATAACATCATCAGAGATCTGCTTCAGGTCTGAATGAATATGAATGATATCACGAGAGATGAAAGAGACAAGACCTGTTTGGCCTGAGCAATGTTCGGTAACTTGAGCAGCTTTAAGCCTCTGCTTCACATCAAGAAAACTGGATGGCTCGTCAAACATATAAATATCTGCACTCTGCATGGCAGTCACAGCGATAGCAAACCTCTGCAGCTTGTTACCAGATAAATCACCAACATTTCGATCTGTAACCTGGTTCAGCTCAAGATTACGACAGAGTTCCTCTTTGACATTTCTCTCATCTTTTTGCTCCAGCACTTGCCCAAGATTACCTTTAACCATTTTCGGGATGTCATCCAGATATTGCCGCCTGCATTTTTCCTATTGAAAGGCACAATCAAGTTGCTTTTGCTGCTTTATTGTGCCATTGCCATAGGTATCAATCCCTAGACTAGGTGAACAGGAGATAGAAGTTCCCAAATCTACACTGAATTACCTTTAACTTTTCGTAGTAAGCTTTCTTGATGTTGGATGCATTTGAATCCTTTCTTACTCCCGACACATCATAGTAGTCTCTCGAATACATTATATACACGTTGAACCTAAAAGAGCCAATGAGCAGAAGTTGAAATTTAGGCAGAGAAAAAAGAGGACCTAAATCCAAAATTTGCATTTCTATTGGTATAAAGTAAGAAACTATGAATACCAGTTGCATGAATTGATCTCTCTGCAGACAAATTTTCCATTAAAATCTCCACCTCTTGGTTTTACGGAATTTATATATTCAAAACCCATGAATCAGGAAGAAACATGAATACCCCAAACATTGCAAATGAACAGAAAACAAGGAAAGTAAATACCCACTTTCGAAACTAACATATCCACTGTGACTTCCAGATATAAACCCGTGACCCCACGCAATGAATTGTTCTTTAACTGTAAGAAGAAACAAACTGATATAAGAAATCAGCAAATTAATAAAATTTCTAAACAGCTCTAGCATCATTGGAGTTCTAAGGGGAAACCAGACTAAAAGAAAATCAAGATTTATATCTTGAGAACTGCACACCTAGCACAGAAGCAACACCGCCATCACCTCACAGCTCTCCCTTGCAGCAAGAGAAGAGCAACCAGGAAACCCTTCAGTCGGGTAACCACCAACCAAGGCAGCAACATCAGAGAGTTGAGAATTGGAGAAGAACACCCAAGTCAACACCATAACAGCATCGCCACCAGCAAACGATCATTAGCACCCCATCATGACAAATTGACAGTAATCAAAGATTGGTGGAATTGTAGCGCCAACATGAATCCCACTTCCTACCGAACAACCATAACCACCAAAACAAATTATCACCGACAGGGGTCACACCACCATCAAACTAGCTAGTCACTGCAATATCAATCTCGACTGCCATCTGACTTGTAAGTTGCATAATTAAAATTCAGGTAATAAGGGCATACAGATGAATGAACACCTTGTAATCTCAAGTTTATCTTTCACTAGTCAGACAAGTCAGACAAATATTTTCCCAAGCTGAGGGTTGATGTGTTTTTGCTTCCGTGTAAATGATAGTACAATCTCTTTCCTGAAAATGTTTGATCACGTAAACTAAAATTCAATAGACAACACAGTTGCAGGATTTGGTTCACTTAAAGAAAATGGATTAGATTTTTGGGTTCTTCACATCTAAGTCTATATTTTATACTTTGATCTAAACATATCAAAGGGTTTGTACAAGGGACTTCAACCACAAAACTTAAGCATGTATCAAGCAAAGAGATGCACTGGAACCATTCATCATCATTGCTTACAATTTAACAGAAGATACAAAACTATTCAACTGCACATGAGCCGTTTGCCTTTCAGTTACACAGAAAACTTCTTAAAAAGAATTCACTGTAACCAACTGTGAGACAGGGCAAATGATCAGAGAGTACCACTCACTTGTCAGCTATAGTTCATCCCTGATTTTTCACTTGAGGTTCTTAAGAAAGAGAACTCAGCAAGTCAGAATCCCCACTTGCAAAAGAGGTTCATATTCGGTTACCAACAAAATTGAAGTTTGTTTATACACTCCAGGCTAATACCATGACAGGTTGGTTAACTAACATTGAAATCTGTTCTTGAAGGACTCAGAATGATGCTCATTCCAATAATATTTTTGCCGTTTTCTCTTTTGTAAAGGGATCATCATGTTTAGCATATTAAGATAAAAGATCATGGCAAAGCAACTTCACGACAACTTTAGAATCATAGACAGTACAGTTAAAGGACTGGCCCACTTAATGACTGTATATCACATTAACATTCCATTGAAGAGTTTTCAACAGAAAATTCTAGTGTTTCAAAATCATTTAAGGACTTCATTTCATTACAGAGGAGGGTTTCTCATTTTCATTTGCACCACAATTTCTAATCAATTTTGGGCACAAAAAAGAAAAAGGATCAATTTTTTACACGAATTTCATACAAACAACACCTAAATTCCACTTAAAAACTGAATCATAAAAAACCCATTTCTAAAAACACATGATTCATCATATCAACATCATAATTGTCAAGAAAGATTAAGAAAAATATCCCTAGAATCACCCAAAAGAGGCGAAATACCAATCAGTAATATAACTCGGTAAAGAGAATTAGAGAAACATGAGAAGTTCAAGAAATAAGGATGTAAACTTACTGTTGAGAAAAGGATTCAACTTTTTTCAGAGGGTTTTGTTTTCTCCGATTAGTCGGATTTCCTCCACCAAAGAGTGAATCATTGAAGTGCGAAGAAAATTTTTAAAACTGCAGAGTTTATGGAATTTTAGAGTTACATTATTACCCTTACTCAGTTGTTTTATTTACCCGTTCACTTGGTATGCAGATACGCCGTCGCCGATACGCATATGTAATGCTACGTATCGGCCAATATGGCAAAGGTACGAGCCATGGTTGAAATTATGGAATTACTTAATAATTTACTCCTTTTTTTTGTTTTTGGAAAATGATAGTAACTTAGTATGGGTGAAATGGACCTTTACAGTATTTTTTTCTTTTCATAATTTTTTTGGTCAATCAACATAACTCAATTTTATTCAAATGAAAAGGCTAATCACATGATCGTTTATAAGAATAGCAAAAAACATCAAAATTGTTATAGACATCTCAAACAGATTAACCGGGGATAAAAAAAGATTCCCTTAGAATACTTGGATAATTTGTTGTCAAATTGGATTCAGAGGAACGATAACACAGTCGTCCAGAGTAAAATCATTTGTATCGTGATTGGCATAGTAAGATTTCAATTTGAGAATATGACAAAGTATGAGCTTGTCATTGATGTTGACGATGGGAGCATCGAGACTGAGGTTTGCATCGACCACAATATGAGCTTCACTTGAACCGGGTACCTCTATTTCTCTATGGGATTATTGTAAATCAAACTCGACATTTAGCGCACATCAAGTCCCAGAGATTTCTGAAAATAGGAAACTTTCATTGCTTATTAATAATATATTATCTATACAGTCGTTTTGCAACTTTGGCAGGCCTAGTGTGGAAAACAACACCAAATTCATACATCAGAAGCACATCCCTTTTTCATGGAAAAATGTTTTTATGGGTCTCACTCCAATTTGATCCGTGATATTTATTAAGTTAGACCTGGGTTCACGTTTTATTTGTCAGAGTTTTGTATTTTAAAAATGATCAGATATCGGTTTGCATGGAAGGATTGATTTTCATAAAGAGTATATGGCCACCAGTTAGGGAACCTGATTTGACATGTGACTGTTATGAATGCTCATCTATAAATAAGACAAGGTCGTAGCTTTTTCTAGTACACATGTGTCTGGAACAAATTAAGTAAATGGGTTCGCGGAGAGAGATATGGAAATACTAATGCTGATTTTTACATTCAACAAACGAACAGAAAAAAAGCAGTTGAAATATTGGAGGAAACTGTAATATGAATTATACAAACAATTTCAAAAGTATAAACTGAAAAAGAAATGGGACGAAGAAAGGGAGAAACTGGTTGTTGCTTTTTATTCCACCTAATTAACTACGGTATATTTTGTAAAGGCCCTAATTTCCGTTTAACCCCGACCAATGATTAAATAGAAAATTTGTCGTTAATTTTCTGCAATTACATAACCCACATAAACTAGGAACACAGTTCCATTACAATTGAATATGCAGAAGGGAATTTTATATCATGCTACGATGATGTTCAAAAAATAAATAATTCGTTCTTGGTGTTGGAATATATGGCAGGTCGGTAACAAGATGACGAAGTCAATAACAAGATGGAAGACCAAGTCAGTAACAAGATTGTGTAATCTAGTTAGATAAGCTTAATCTAGCTAGTCCTAGGGTTTATTGATTCCTATTACTCCTATAAATAGGAAACATAATGTAAGTGTAAAAATATCTCAGAATATTCTGATGATCATCAATACATTTCACCCTACGGGGTTTATCAGTGGATGTAGGCGTTAGTGCCGAACCACTTTAATCTCTTGTCTCTTTTATTTACATCTGATCCTTACTCTTATCATAAATCTAATATGGTACAGAGCAGGAAAAGATCCAATTATCTTTTTCTGATCAATTGCTTCCGCATCTGATTTTTTTTTTCTTCTCCTTCTCATTTCATTTTTTTCCCCGGATATTTCCTGTTGTTCGGTGATTGTTGTGTGTTTGAGTTGGTCTCATCATATTTTTTTCTGTCTTTCTCTCACAATTATATTGTTTCCTCGTAAGTTGAATCAGGTTTCATCAACTCGCTTTTTTACTAATATTCAATATTAGTCATGATTTCTTAATTGAACTTTAATTACTAATTTTTTTTCTCCCTTCGATCGTTGAATTTTGGTGTGGTTACAGCATTACCATTTTATCTCTTCAACAATTCAAATGAATTGTGGTCATCCAATTCTATTCATTTGTTGCACGTCCAGCAGTAGCACAACTAGTTGAACTAGTTTCATGTCTAGCAGTAGCACAACTAGTTGATCTAGTTTCTTATTTGGATACTGTCATTTGGTTTTCCAAATTCTCTTTCTCTTCATATATGTCTTCAAAGCACTGTAATGACTAACACAGCCGACTGCTTTTGTTATTGTGTGCTTTGATCATTAGCACTGTCATTTGCTAATCAATCTAATTAGCATTTCTGTATTTTGATCTTTAATATCAAAGATTAATACAATTCTATTTTATTCCAAAAGTAACTTCAATAATCTCTCCATTATTAAACAACAATTGATCTCTTTGTTGTTCTCAGTGGATGTATGCGATTCTTTCGGATCTCCATTAGTTTCAAATCTTTACCCAAGATCACAATTTTCACATTCTAAAGCTCTGAATTCTATGAGCTAGCAGTTCCTCAAATTTTTCTTCAAAGATAATGACATATTTGCATCATATTGGTTCCAACGCAACATTAGATTGGGTTGACCGGTGAGACATTCACAAATATTAGGCTATTGTTTCCTAATAAGTTAAGTTATGTTCAATGGCTGCCTATTTTTCCTTTGTTCTCGTGTTGTAAATGGTGGAGTACTCCCATTACATACGATGTTTGCTAACCTTCTTTTTGGTGTGTTTCTGATGCATCAACAAATATTACGTGGATTTTAGGTTCTCATTCTAAGCTAGAATCACTGCTTCACTTATCCATGAGTTATTATCTTTCTCTTTACATATCAACTTCTTGTTGGGTATAATTTTGTTATTCCAATAATCTTAATAAAGATCGATTTTGATCTTGTCTTGTTCAAGCATTCAACCAAGTTGCTTTGGTTGTTCTTAGTCAACAGCATTAGTTTCTTATAATGGTATCCGACTATGGATACTAATGTAGACCTAATTATGATCAGTTTATTATCATACTCAAAACAATTCTCTTAAAATCAGTTCTCTGATTAACATCCAGTTTTTATGGGGTTTCAGGATTCATATGGTGTGAATCTTCCCTTTCAGAGAACTGAATTTCCCTTCAAATTATGGATGAAAGGGTACATCTAGCAAAACTGATTTTGTTAGTGTCTGTATTTTTTTTATGTCAATCCTGGCATCAAACTTGTGGATTGTACACGGTTCTTTATTGGTCTCTCAACCAATTCATGGTTCTAAGCTAGACATGGATTTTCCATTGCGAAAATTCTCTAAAATATTATTTGTTTTTATCAGAAGTATCAATTCTTGTTTGGTTAAAAAGATTCAGTAACCAACTGCTAAAGAAATTTGGCTCATCTAAGCTCTTTTGAGCCCATTATGCAATTCTGCCGATTTTAAACACCAGTCGATATATTCTGTTGTTCTGAAGATCATTTTGCTGCTGTATACACTTTCCTCCCAGTGTCATGATTGAAGATCAAGTTGTTTAACTGCATTGAAGATCAAGTTACATGTCAAGTTTTGTGTTCGACGCTCAAATACATGGTGTGTTATAAGTTTTGTGCTTCAAAAAAAAAATTGTTCAAGTTGCACACTTCAATTCTCTCCGTGTCCAACTTGAGGGGGGGTGTTGGAATATATGGCGAGTTCGGTAACAAAATGACGAAGTCAATAACAAGATGGAAGACCAAGTTGGTAACAAGATTGTGTAATCTAGTTAGATAAGCTTAATCTAGCTAGTCCTAGGGTTTATTGATTCCTATTACTCCTATAAATAGGAAACATAATGTAAGTGTAAAAATATCTCAGAATGTTCTGATGATCATCAATACATTTCACCCTACGGGGTTTATCAGTGGATGTAGGCGTTAGTGCCGAACCACTTTAATTTCTTGTCTATTTTATTTACATCTGATCCTTACTCTTATCATAAATCTAATACTTGGTGACACTAAAATGATCCACAAATTAATAGCTAAAAACGTTAAAACTACCCAAGTTCAAATATCCCCACTGCCTCACAACTCATTACGAAAATAAATAAAAGAAGAAGTGTACATGTGCACCATCAGTTATAATCTTCTGAATATCCACCGGTACTGGAATCAATCAAACTCCTGCACGATCCCTAACAAAACCTGAAAAGATAATCAACGGGAGTTAACTCCAAGAAAGTTCACTCGATCACCGAGTCACGCAGACACATGAAGATGGTATACAAATATATCACAAACCAAAATGTCATAAGAAAAATAATTACATTTAGAGGCGTAAAGAACTAAATCCTTCCCGTTTAACAAACTTAATATTGTAATACTAGACGAACTCATTTCTAGTAAAATCATATACCTCTATGCGATACCGGAACCTATCCGCAATCACATTAACTGCATTCGGGACACATCCTCAACGTACAAGAAACATAATATGCCTCGTCCGGGACATATCGCCAATGACTAACACACACATTTATGCCAGTAAATACGGGTATACTATTATCATATATAAAACTGAACTAGGAACATATCCACACCCCATCTCCTTTTTTGTGAATGAGATTTTTTTCAGGGCCAATTACAAAATGGTCATACTTTATATAATTTGGTTACAAATTGATCATACTTTTAAAAATCATGTACAAAACAGTCACACTTTGGGCGACATAACCGTTTTTCAAGAAAACGGTGTTAATTGTCCCCAAAATGCCCTCTTGCCTAACTCAACCAATTTAACTGGAGTTAACCTGTGGCTGACGTGGAATGGATGTGACGTGGCAGATCTGTGATGTGGCATATCTATGACGTGGCAGGCAGATGACGTGGCAACAAGTTGGTGGCCAGAAATTCAGACCGTTACCAACGGTATGATTTTCACCTTTCTTTTTATACCTGCAAACATTGATATTTATCAACAATTCCAACAACCGCAATACCTCCATACATTATATTTTTCTTCAAATTCCAATAAGCACAAAGCAGATTTAATGTTGAAACACAAAATGGGTGGAGGAAAAAGTGAATGGTGCAACAATTCAAGTGAGGCAAGCAGCAGCAGTGTAGCTGATGGATCAAGCAACATCATTTGTTGTTTATGTGAGATTGAAATGAACGATCCTATTTCTTGTCCATGGATATATACAAGGTGTAAAAATGTACCTTGCAATGGAGTGAGAAAGTTGTTGAAATCTGAAACTGAAGATCATCCTGCTAAGAAGTTCTTGAGATGCTCAGTATGCTCATACTTTGAGTGGTTTGCAGATGCCACAAACCCAAAAACATCAATGAAAGTTCAACTCCCAACACCACATTCCTGCTTTGCTTGTGGTGACAAGAGTCATGTGCACAATAACTGTCCATGGAAGAACCAAGCCTGCAAGAAGAAGAACTGTAAGGGAACTGTGAAGCTTTTATTCTGCCATAATGTACACAACTATAACATTGCTTACCTCAAATGCTCCCACTGTGATGATTTTCAATGGCTGTCTGATGCTGTCTTCCATGCAGGAAAATCCTATGCAAAACAAACATCTCACGAAAATGGCGAGTTATGCAAGGAAATAAGCGAGATCTACAAATGTAATGAGCTTCACTTTAAATAAAAAGAAACTTTCATGATTATGACACCATGTTAATAACATAGAATATTAACATACATTAAGACCATATATCATAAAGGTGTTCATCAATCCAAAACATAGAGAACAAAGGGCCCAAGAACAAACTGTTGCAAACAGATACAAAAGAAGTGGATAGACCCTAGTTTTAAAAACAGAAAGGAACTTATTGAGTAGCAGCAGGAGGAACTGTAGTTCCTTTGGGTTTTGGAACTGTGAATGTCTGAGTTAGTGTCTGACTAAGTCCACCAACACCTGCAATGCTCTGTGACAGTGTTTGATGCACCTGCATTCCACTTCCAGACCTGCCTCTACCACCTCTACCACCTATTGAACCTCTACCTCCTCTTGAACCTCTACTTCCTGTGGACCCTCTACTAGCAACACTATTTGTAGGTTGAGAAGATGATGCACCAGCAGCAGAAGCACTATTTGTAGGTTGAGAAGATGATGCAGCAGCAGTAGATGAAGTTGATGCAGCTCCTCTTCCTCTTGTTGCTTTTCTGCCTCTCCTACTGCTACTAAGCTCAGTTTGGATCTGGATAAGAAATTGAGTGAGATCCTCCTTGAACCATAGTCCTTTGCCTTTTTGCTTTTGGATTGGATCCAACAGGTGCACCAGCACATGTTCTCTTGTTGTGCCCAATTGTCTTACACCTTGTACAACTCCTAACCTTCTTCTCCTTGTGACCTTCATCATAAGCTCTCTTCCTTTTCTTACATGGTCTTCCTGGTTTCCTGATGTCAATTGGAGGCCTCATATTAACTATGTCTTCTGGCTGCACAAAGAAACAAGAGAGAAAGAGATAAGAATGGATAAGAAAAGAAGAAAGAGAAATAAAAGAAGACAATAAGTAGTGGAAGCAAACCCTAATTTTATTTAAAAATAATTTGCCATAAAGTGAAAGATTCCCTAACAGTGTAAATTACATAAAAAGACAAATAAAACAGAGTAAATAAGTAAGGGTAATTGCCTCATCCCAGTCTTCTCTTCCTAGTAATAATCCCATCTCAGGAGTATAAGTTGCTCTCAAAGCATCAACCAGATAGCACTTGTCACAATAACTGCCATCAGAAGGACAAAAGCATTAATAATGACAAACTCAACTAGAATGCAACCACATTAAAAATAATAAAATAAAACACAAATATGGAAGAGAACTTACTCAAATGAATTGATTCTCATATCCATTAACACACACACAGCATGAAGACAAGGAATTCCTCTAAGTTGCCACTGAATGCAACTACAAGTCTTGTCAACAATATCAACTTGAAACAGAGCATTGGTTTCAATATTTTTCACCTCATATAACCTGCCATAAACTGCCCCATTTGGTCTCAGGTGAGTTTGCAATTCGCATCTTCTTTATCAACTTCATAACTTCTGGCACCAATGTTCCAAGCTCCAACTTATCAGCCTCAGCTCTTCTTTTGTATAACATACCCATAATGAGTTGACCATACATCATTCCCAGGGTACAAATGGGCTTGTCTATCATTGGGCCAGCCATGTTGTTGAAGGACTCACAGAAATTGTTGTTGGTGTGCTCAGAAGAAGTAGACTGGTCATAGAAGGCTCTAGACCATTGCTGTGGTGTTTCCCTCCTCATATATTCTGCTGCTGCTGGAGATAACTTCACAAGCTCATCCATATGGACCTAGTGATTAAAATAAGGCATTCATTATTACAACTCCCAAAAAAAAATTCACAAATAAAGAGTACTGCAACATAATACTAACCTTCCAATGTCTTTCCTTGTAACATAGGGCAGCATTGCAAACCAGGTTATGTAGCTTTGTACCCTTAAAGTATTTTTTGAAATTTGCATACATATGTCTGCAGGTGAACACAGAAAAAAATTAATCACAGTTGTCAAATTAACCAACCAACTAAATAATTCAAATTAAAACTTAGGAACTAAAATTTACCTGAAACAATATCTTTGGTTATGATCTGGAAATAATTCAGTAATGGTTTCCAACAACCCTTTTTGCCTATCTGAGATAAAAGTCAGCTTTCCTCTAGGGTGGTTGACAATATATGGCTTCAATGCTTTCATGAACAAGTTTCAGTTCTCACCAATTTCATTTCTAGTCACCATTATAGCCAATGGGACAACCCTATTCTCTGCATCCAAAGCAGTTGCAGCCATCAAACAACCACCATGTTTTCCTCTCAAATGACAAGCATCAAATCCTATCACATTTCTACACCCATCATGAAAACCTTTGAGTGGTGCTGCAAAAGCAATTGTCATAGACTCAAAGCATCCATCAACACTGCAACAAATAAGCATTGCTATTAATAACCATGCTTCAGAGTTAAAGAGTCACAAAAGTAAAACAAGTACAACTCAACATGTATGGACAATGTAAAAATGTAGGGCAACTCACCTTCCAAATGTGTAGTTTGTCAAAGAACCAGGATTTGTTTTCTCCACCATATCACAAAAAGCTGGAACAAGTCTGTAAGACTCATCATAATTGCCATTCACTCTTTCCAGTGTCTTAGTTCTAGCTCTCCAGGCCACATGATAGGGAACACTAGTGTTATGAGTAGTGTGGAACTGATCTTGTAAATTGAAAGGTCTTGGCATTGGGTCTCCACTCTTCAGCTTATCATACAAGAACTGTGCAACAAATTCTGCATTTGCTGTCCTGTTTCTGGTTACTCCTTCAGTCACACATGTATGCTCCAAGTTCATCTTTCTCACTATGAAAGTTGGTTCATGACATCTGACACTTGCATAAATAAAAAACTTACAACTCTGAGACTTGTTATACTTGCAATTAACTTTGATCCTTTCTTTGTCATTGGGCTTCAACTTGTACTGAAACTTTGTCTTCACTGCATATGCCCTTAAGTGCTTCTTAAAGTCTTTCCTATCCATAAACTCCATCCCTACAAACATTGTATCAACATCCACAAACTCCTCAGCATCTCCAGTGTCATCATCAAAAGCAGATGATCTGTCAGCAGCTTCTACATGTGTACCCCAAACTTGCTCATACTGATTGATCCAAACTGTGTTCTGACAATCATCCTTTGCAACTCCAGACACTGTTAAGGTACCTTCATCTTCAGAGTCACTACTAACAGAACTATTGCCACTGTCAGTATCAAATGGTACAACAGACACTGCTTTTCCTTTTGGGTCACATTCCTCAACACCACCACAATTTTTGTCATTGTGGGCTTCAACTACAACCAAATACAAACAAGTTAAATTGTATTTAATCAAAAAAAAATGCATACAAATTCAAATGTATTAATCTACACAGATACAAATCATACCTGTATTTCCCCTTTTCTTATATTGTTGTGGATGTAAGAAATCAAAAGAGTCTAATCCCCCAAAATAGTTGTTCACAAAATCAATATACACTTCAATACCCATTTCTGCATCATCAACAACTGGACTTCTACAGTCATCAATGGGATGACACATATCTTCTTCAATATTTGTGAGTTGTATGTTTTCATACTCCAACTCAGCCTGTCTTGAATCAAATGATATTTCTTCATCCCTCACCTCATCATCATCCACATCAACAACTAAATTCTTACCATTCACAGTACCCAAACTACCAGTGACTGCAGCAATTGACTTCTTCAACAGCCTAGGACTTCTTCTTAGTAACTCAGGTGACTTACTATATATAATCCTCTTCTTAGGTGTTAAAAAAAGGGATGGGTCAATAGTCACTGCTGCTGCATCTCTTTCAATATATAGTCTTGATGTACTATGAACCTTCTCAGGGGTCATCATAAGACTCTTTGAAACTGAAATACACGAGGATGAAGGGCATTCATCACTAAGAGGCACTTTCCTGTGTGTAACACTCATGTAGAGATAAATGTATCCATCTTCTTCAACCACTGCTTTGTCCCACATCTCAAAGAATTCTTCATTATTACCAATATAGAAAGGGTGCTGTGTCCTTTGAACCAGGTCAGACTAACCTTCTTAATAGGGGGTAACTGATATGCAGCATGAACAACATCACTAAAACCATTCAGTCCACCACAATTGACACTTATATTATCAAAATACCTAATCTTATTTGTATCATTTTCTTCAACCCTAAAGCTTCTAACTGGGTTCTTCACATACTTCCTACAATACACATAATCAAATTCAATATTTCAGTGTGACTAGTAACAGATAACATACACAACAGTCCTCAATTAGGGTTACTGAATTTGTAAAATACCCAAATTACTGAATTTGTAAAATACCTAATTTTGAGAAATTAGGGTTTATAAAAGTTGAAAAAATCGACTAATTAGGGTTCTTTGAAATCTAATGTGAAATTGACGGTTTGAAGGTTATGATTACCAACCTCATTATGTTCGCGTACATGGTGACGAAATCGTGTATGAAAACCACACGCCGTTTGGCAACCAGATTACCTTCTTTGCTCTCTAATCTTCACGAATAAGCACTGAAGATGTAAAAAAACCATTAACACTACCAGCCTAATCTGTTTGCGACATTAACCACTAGAAATCTCAAGTTTTCTAGTCTATCGCCATTTTTGCATCGAGTTTGCCATTTTTGCAGAGAGTTTAGAGAGATCGAGATGAAACAAACGAAATGAAATGAGTTTGCCTCATTTCCTGAACCCTAAACTGTTATAGCTTGAGTGTTCCAACTTTTGATCATGTCCTTCTGTTTCATCTCGAGATGCATCCTTAGCAAGATGTATGGTGCTAGATTTAACCCGATCTGGTTAAGGGTAAACTCGTCAATTTACCAGCGCATTTAA